>VZTL01007069.1:0-18464 GCA_013400535.1 Scopus umbretta
AAGAGTCAGGAGTAAAGTTGAGCTTAGGAAGAAGGTGGAGCGGAGGGAAGATGTTTTTAATTTTGTTTTTACTTCTCATTATCCTACTTTATTTTAACTGGCAATAAATTAAATTAATTTCCTCAAGTTGAGTGTTTTGTCCATGATATGATCTCCCTGTCTTTATCTTACCCCCCAAACCTTTGGTCATTACTTCTCCCACTGTCCTGCTGAGAAGGGGGAGTGACAGAGTGGCTTGATGGGCACCTGGTGCCCGGCCAAGGTCAACCCACCACATAAAATATAGGTGATAGAAACACCAGCCCTTTTTTTATGTTCAAAGTGAGTAATAGCTGGGAAAATACCATTTGTAAGCCATTAAAACTAAAGTTTTTCATGTAAAAATTCAAAGGCCATGAAATCTCAAAACTAAAAGTGAACAGCAAACTTTAATCCTGTTTTGTGCCTGCCTTCTAAAGATAGGTTGATTAAACTCTTTGGTCATACAAGATACTGAAATAAAGAGGTATATCCAGGGGTGGGCTGCAGTTTTGGAGCACTAACTTTAAAATTAGTTTTCCCCTGGCAGGCTGAATGTACTCCTCTTAAAGTAATGTTTTACTGTTTTGTGTCCCTTTGAAGAGGAGATGGTTCTTGCTTAGAGCTAGAAGTGGTGAATAATTGAGGATTTGTATAAAACACTGATTTTGAATAATTTTAATTCTACTGTTGAATCACTGAATTTTGTGGTAGCGAGGAGATTTATATGTGTGTGTGTGAATAAGTGCATATATACACACAAACATTTTGGGTGCAAAAAACACAAGATGGACATTATAATCATAACTTTACAAAATTCAGGTAAACTATCAAATAGCTATTGTTCTGGAATGAGAGTGCTGGAATATCATTAGAGGGAGACAAATAATGTTGGTAATTGTATCTTTACAAAAGACTTTAACCTTCAAGGTACACACTGGAGAACAGATGCTTAAATAAAGATAGGGCCTGCTTTTCTGTTGATGCGGTAGATGACAGATCTCTTGACAAAAAGAGACCTTGATCCGAAGAAGTGATGCTCCTTTAGACTTGTTTTTGGTCAGTAGTTAAGACATTAGAGAAAATTTAATTTTCTAGGAAAAGAAAATGAGTTAAATCTAATTTGCTTCAGCCTCAGTAAAATGTTTGATCTGATTGCTACAAGGAAAATTATCAGGTTTTCTTACGAAAGAGAAGCTGGAGGTTAGCAGAATAATTGCAGACTCAGGTTTTCATGCAGAATACTAGATGAGCTCATACCAGTTACTGATGCCACAAACTTAAGAAGCGTTGTCACTTCAAAAGAAAACTGGGCTAGCATTCAGGAGGAAATGGGAGACGCAAACTTAAGAAGCGTTGTCACTTCAAAAGAAAACTGGGCTAGCATTCAGGAGGAAATGGGTGACCTTGAGAAGTGAGAGAATTGAAGCAGTAAAATACTCAGTAGTGCAAAACAGGACTTTATGTAGAAAACTAAAGTCCCTAAAGATGAAACTAGTTTTGTTTATGGAATTAGTTATTTGCTATGTTGCTATGTTGTACAAGCAATAGCTTGTACTCCTAAGCAGTCCTTTTCCTATTTATAGGCTCTGTTTATCCAGCATGGATAAGAAAAGCCACTATTAACAATGGAGAGGCTTACACTGGTGTTTTAGAGAGAGACTCACTTCCACAGGTGCACGTGAAAGCTCTGTGAGTTTACATTCAAGGTAGTAGCAGCAGAGGAACATGTAATATCATCCACCTTTGGCTGGGAAAGGGACAAATGTTTAGTCTAGGCTGAATATTTAGGTTTTGGACTATGTGGTGGTGGTGTGATTGTCCACAGACCAGCCTCTACAGGGAAGCAAGATAGAAAAAGGTGATTTTGTGTTGACTAATAGTATCGTTTTATACTTTATATCTCTGCTGGGTAGAGTTCTTGTTTTTTTCAGTTCTGGAACTGAACACAGCACAAGGGTTTCTGGGCTCGCAGTTGTTTCTCCATGCCTGCTCTTTCCCCCAGTAGGAGGAAGAAAACCAATCATGAGGGCAGTGGGAGACATGCTGTTTCCAGTCCAAGATGCCTTGCTAGCATTTCTGTGGGAGGATGCAGCAATGGCCTCCCAGCACATGGCAGTTGTACAGGGGGCACCCAGCAGAGGTCGAAGACTTTTGCAGCTTTCCAGATTTTGGCTTTGGTAGTGTATCCCTTGTTTTGGAAAAGCATTTCTGGGCAATAAGCATATACAGTTTTGGGTCCAGCTGGCAGGTTTCTGTAGCAGAAACGCAGCCAGCACTGCTTGCAGTCCCAACACTGCAATTCCTCATTTTGGTTTTGTACTCATTGGGCTTCTGTGTACCCGGCACACAACGCATCTCACCATGTCCTGACATGCCTCTGTCACTGCATTTCACATAGCGCTGCCTCTGCTCTCAGTTCTGCCACTTCAAACATCTGGACTCATAAAGAGTAAATACAATTTTCTTCTTGAAGCTTTCTTCATTAGACCAAGTATCAATCAGTATCATGGCTGTGATATAGAGGTGATCCATAGAGGACTGCAAGTTTCTTTTAATGTTCAGTTCTCAGACCAAAGATGAAACTCACTCTCTTTTTCCTACAAAGCAGAACATTTTTTACATAAGACAAGGGGCAAGGAACACTTGTCCAGACATAGTGTAATTGCCTTTCTCCTTGAGAAATATTTGGGCATGAACAGAAATTGTCATTAGTTTCTATTTTGCTATCCATTTCTTTTATCTTCAGTCTGCTTGATGTTACAAATTCCAAAAAAAAGCTGCTGAATTAACATGCTATTCACTGCTGTTTTTCTACAGTAAATTTCTCACATGACATACAAAAGAGTGTGAACTTTTAGGTATGGCTGAACAAAGGAGTCTATGCAAAGATGGTAAATAACTTTATACATACACCTGGGTACTTTTCTGTGTAATTTTAAAAGCTGAAAACTTGCATTCATTTTTAGCCCTAGTATCATGTCTACTCACCTCATCTAAAGATACAGCTGTTGCTTCAGCTGGACACTGCAAAACTGCATGTTGAAGACACTCTTCTGTTCCTGGTCCTTCTGGAGCATGGTTCCTATGTGCTCACTTGGGCTGCCTGCAGGAGATAGCCCTTGGCAGCACCCCTACATAATCCCTGGGTTCTCTGCCCAGAACATCACTTTGTCCATTGCACAGTGTTTGCATCCTTGTGGGTGAGATCAGTTCCTTCAGTTTCTTCTGCTGATTTCCTTCTGCACATTGGTAGGGACCCTCCATGTTACTTTTATAACCAGGAGGGGATTTATTTCTTTACATGCGTTGCCCTACTGAAGCAGATATTTGTTTTATTCCACTGTAAAAGTCTTTCATGAACAGGGATGAAATAAGATCTTAGTCTATTCGGGCAGAGTTCAAAATCACAGCCATAGATTTGTTATTATCCCTTTCAGAAAGCAAGGGTTGAGAAGAAATGGCAGGACTGAGTTACGGATCTAGTTTCCTAGACTGAATTGGTATTCCCAAGAATGAGGTGCTGTGGGTTAGCATGGTTTTAAAGATGTTACAGTCACACATTCTCAATCTATACTGTAGTTTCTAGTCTTCATGCTATTCTCAGACACATTTCACAATGTAGCAAAGTGATCAGGTCCTAGGAATGACGTAACACATCAGAGCAACAGAAAGAAAGGAGAGTTCCGTCTTTTAAAGCAGTATCAGCCAGCAGAGTAAGTCTCAAGTACATTGTGGTGCTGACACACCTTTATTTTAACTTCCTTGTGTAATATAATTCTGTGGAAAGAGGCATCAGGTCCTGTGAAGCTGTCGACCCTTCCAAGGAAAAACTGGAGTCTGAGAACAAGTTATTGTGGTTGTAAAGAAGAAAACCCTTTGCCCCCCTCCCCTCATTCTGGGACTGTGAAGCTGTGCATGAAGAAAAACACCTACAAGATCAGGAGACTCATACTGTTATGAGAGAGGGAGGATCCCTTTGCCATGCTTCTGGAGCCAACTGAATTTGGATCATAAAATCCTGAACTGAATCACAGTGGGATTTTCTGAACTGGTACCCTACATTCTGCCAACCACAGACCTTCTGTTAAGTTCGCTTCTTTAATGTGACATTATTAATGAGAAAATATTTATTTTGGTGTTTTCTCTCTGGGTTCCTTCATCTGCTTCTCTTGGTGCAGCACCCTGGCCTCCTGCTTGCCTACTGTGCTCAGATAAATGTCACATTAACCTTCAGAAGTATACCTGCTGACTGTGGTGCCTGTGCGGTAAGAGCAGGTCTGAGGCCACTGCACACTGTGGCTTGTTGATCAAGCCTTTAACTTACAGAAGCTGATATTGTGTCAGATCATCTGCAGCTGATTGAAAAGACTACCTGGCAAGAAGATAAGAGGAAAACACCTCATTTTTTTCCTGCTAATGTCTGATGGATGTTTTATATCTTTTCAGTGCTTTACAGGGCAGTTCACAGGATAGCTTCTTCTGTGTGCAACATTGAAACAAATGTATCTTGTTCCTTTCTTTGCTGCTTCTTAAAATTGAATGTTTCCCTCCCTTTCCCATTGTAGTGTCAAAAATCACCCAGACCTTTTAAATTCTTTCTGCCCTGAACTAAAATCACAAAGATCCAAAGGATGAGGAAATCTTTGACAGTAGTTTGACTTTTGGTATAAGCATTGTTTACAATGAGCAGGTTTAGGAGCTCCTGGGACAGCAATTAATGTTTTAGATTCACTTGACAAAAGCTCCCTTAATTTAGAGAGAGAAGTCCTCCTGCAGATAACTGGAGAAAGAATTCCTCCTTCACTGCGGGTGACAGGGAAGTAAGGTTTCATATATGTTTTAAAAAAAAAAAAAAATCATTGTGAAAAGCAGACTCAGCTCTGGCTATTGTTTAATACATTTTCAGGCTGATGAGCATCACGTACCTACCCATCCTATCCTTCCAACCCTTGAAACAAAGGAAACTGGATTTAAAGTAGGATAGTAAAGAGTGGTTTACCTCATTTACACGTTTAAGATCTTCAAACAGCTTTCTTCATGTATACAGACTAGGATGGACAGTCCCATGGGTGACCACCAAAGTCAAAACCAGTATGCAGCTTCCTCCTGCTGTATATATTGAAAAGGCTGCTATGTATTAGCCTCTGAAATGGATTTCACAGAGCAAATTCAGAATGTTAGCTGGAAGCATGAATGCTCTTAAATCAAAGTTTCCTGAACTCATGCTTTCTGAAGCATCAAATGATGAGAAAATTATAGCAGAGAAGGACAGGTAATAAAACAACTGCTCCCTCAAAATCCAGGTCAGGGCTTTATGTTAATTCTGTACTCACCAACCTATTTTTGAAACAACAACTTTCACAAAACTGAATGGAGAGGAGTCATTAAATATTACATCTGGCCCTGAAACACTATTTCTTGATGTTATAACTTGAAAAAAAAAAACAACTACAAATGTCAGTTGTGGTATACTTACTGTGCAATAAATTCTGCTTCTGTGTCAACACCTGCTGGGCAGGGAGAGGGAAGGAGACTGAATTGAGCCTTCAACTCATTCACACAGCCTGATTATGAGTTTTAAATCCAGCTCTCATTCCACTTTATATTTTCATCTCCATTCAGTTTCCAGTGAAGTGTTCCTGTGTTCTTGAGAAAAAAGGAGGGCATGATTAAGTAAGAGAGTGAACCATGTTCAGTTACAGAAAGCAATATCATCTCTCCCTTAAATCTGATGAGTTATTGTTCCCTTAAGTAGCACTAACTATGCTCATGTGTTTTGCAATCCAAACCATAAGGCATAGACGTTGGCCAAATGCCAGTGCAGCAGCCCACTGATGCCATGCATAGAAGACAACCTGAAAAGGCTCAAAGGGAGACCCTCTGGGGAGACTGAAGCTTTGCCCCACATTTTCCAAGAATCTTCTTTCTGAGCTTTCTTAATGGCCCTGCTCCCTGCCAGTTCATGCTTAGCCTGTTGGCCAGTTGGTGCAATGTGGGAAAAGGGCCTAAACACTTGCGTCTTAAAATCTGTGGTGTCCTGATTAATTCATTTGATCAGCATGATTTTATATAGTGGAGGAATGTAAGCATTACTATGATTATGCTTATCTTGTGGTGATTTTGCACAAGTTTCTGTACACTCAATTCATTTTTTCTGAGCAGTCTGTGTATGCCATAGCAGACACATTTGGGATTTTGATTCAACACTGCTCTATGTGAATGTTTCATGTTTTACATGTTTCATTGTGTAATCATCACCAGTAACGTAAAACTGAGAGGACAAGGATAGAAAGGACAAAAGACACTCTCTAAAGACAATCTCCTCCTGTACGTCAGTTTGGAGAGAGCCTTTAGATAAAGGCAGTTGGCTCCACAGGAAGCCTCTTCCCCTGGCAAGCAGAAAACAGGGATCTGAAGCTTTGGTGCTCTTTAATCAGTTGCCTTATGAGAGCTTCATTGGGCTAAGAGGTGAAATGTAGAACAGCAACAACCAGGGGAGAGAGCGAGTACACCAGACTGCAGGAATTATGGGCCAGCTGGAATCATCTAAGATTTCCCTCACTCCTCAGGGAGCCACTGGGAGTCCTACCAAAAATCATTCTCCCTCCCCAGGGAGACCTGAGAGCAGAATTGAGTGTGGCAGGGGCATACATTTACTGCTTTTTGAGTCTCACTATACATTTTGGCCTCAGCAGGTGAGGAGGGAGCTATGAACAGACAGATGTGGGACTCTTCTAGTGGATACATATAAAAATAGGAGTCATGGGGTCATAAAGGATATTGCAGAGCTGTCAAATACTAGGTATTGTCATGACTTTGAGGTATATTATCTAAGATGTCAGAGATTTTGTTGACATTGTTTTGTTTTAAAGTTTAATTTATTCGTCTGCTATTGCATTGCTGTCTGCTTACATCATTAAATCACTGGAGTGGTGTCCAGTCTCACAGTCTTCTATCAGATATCTGATGCAAACTGGAGGCTGCCTAATATTTATTATTAGTAACTGCCTAAAGCAAATGGTAGTACACATAAACTGCTTTGGTAGATCTTATTTAAAATACTCAAACACAGAAATGCAATTGTGTGTTATTATTTTTTTGTGTAAATATTTGTACTGCTCAAAAATGTTCTTTGTGGGCAATTCACAAGCATGAGATTGCCTGGCAAACTAATCTATACTCAGAGGTTATTTTACTATGCTGCAGTTCCTACAGAAGGTTAATCATGAACAGATAGACCATATTTTGAAATTTTGGTCCAAGGCCTTTGAAAAGGAATGTGTAAGTCACAAAGGCAAAAAGTTTGTATTTGTATAAACTTCAAAACAATTTTGTGTTATATGCATAAACATGAGGATCATGTATGCAAACTAAACTCCAGTATGGGCATCTCTATAAAAGAACTTAAGCAATATAGTGATCAGGACAGTTAGATACAGACATCAAATCAGTTAATAATCTAAAACATGTGCTGTGGACATCACTGAAGTCAGACAAGATATCGTTCTGTCCCTAACGGGCTTATATGCTGCATGAGAACGTTCATAAAAATCCAGCCTTCACTTGTCCTAATTTAGTCATTACTTATTTAGTAATATGCTATTACCAGTAGAGAATGAGCAAAATTAAGAAAAGTGAGGATTACATAGACAGAACTATCAGGTTATTTAATTGAGATAGAAGCATGTCGTGATAGTTCTGTTCTGAAATAAGCTGACAGTGAACACTAATATGTCACAACATACCACAGATTGATTTCAGTTCAGACAACCTCAGACATAATGATAGTTAATGCTGCAATTTGCATACCGTGGATTAAAGCTTAACCTGTGTGATTACCGTAAGCAAGCCATGCATCTCCCCTACATTCTTTCATCTGCAACTATTCAGGCACGACTTTAAACTTGTCCCCAGTGTGCAATACTCACTACCATGATCAGCAGTATGAAATGAAATATTAAATCCAAAAGCAAAGAATCAGCACTAGCTTTATGAATTTAGCATTCAAATCAAACAATTTAAGTTATCACAGTTTGAACTGAAAACACACTCTAATTATTTATATATCCATGTGAAACTTGCTGCTCTTGTAAAACAGCTACATATATTGACAGCCAATGAATATTAGTTATTTGAAAACCACTACCCAACCTCAGGTTTTAGAGTAATTAATTTTAATTTTGACAAGGAGAGGGGCGATATGCTTGAGTTTCTTTAATACTTAAAAAAGTTTGGGTTTGACTCGTATCTTTTTCTTATGAAAGAACTGTGGGCGTATATATTCTAAGAAAACCAAAACAGATTTGTAGGTAGCACCAGGGGTAAAGGAAATGTAATGATGGTATACCATCCACATATTTGACTGAAAAATGTGTTTTGAAACTGTCCTGGTTTCAGCTGGGCTAGAGTTAATTTTCTTCCTAGTAGCTGCTATAGTGTTGTGTTTTGGATTTAGTATGGGAATAATGTTAATGCTAAGTAGTTTTTATGCTATTCAAGGACTTTTCAGCTTCCCATGCTCTGCCAGGTGCACAAGAAGCTGGGAGGGAGCACAGCCAGGACAGCTGACCCAAACTGGCCAAAGGGCTATTCCATACCATATGGTGTCATGCTCAGTATAGAAACTGGGGGGAGTTGGCCGAGGGGCAGCGATCGCTGCTTGGGGACTGGGTGGGCATCGGTCAGCGAGTGGTGAGCAATTGCATTGTGCATCACTTGTTTTGTATATTCTTTTATCATCATTATTATTATTATTATTTTCTCTTCATCTGCTGTGCTATTAAACTGCCTTTATCTCAACCCATGGGTCATACTTTTTTTTTCTGATTCTCTCCCCCATCCCACTGAGGGTGGTGGGAGGGTGAGCGAGCAGCTGCGTGGTGCTTAGCTGCCAACTGGGGTTGAGCCATTGACAGAAGCTTTTTACTTATGGGTTGCAGTGGTAGGTGATAACTGCTATGCATGAAAAACTTAACAGATTCTTGAACTTTGAAGATCTCAGCCTGAAGATATTTAGTATTTTGAATAGTTGTCTTAATATTTTTTGAGAAGTTGGAGAGATCAATTTAAGGGTTTTCTGGTAGCATATGGAGTTCTGTAACTGTAATTTTGGAATGCATGCACATTCTGTAGTTACAATCAGTCACCAGAGTCTATAATGACTATAATCCTAGAATTTCTATCTTTTTTTGAAAGAACCTGTACTAATTTATATACTGGGAAAATTATGGGTCCAGGTGTATGGCTACCGATATTCAAAGATCCTAAAGCCCTTTTTGTGCTATTTACATGTTACAAGCCCCTGAATCTTTTAGATATGACTATTCTTATATTGAAACTAAACATTTACACTTAAATGTTACCTCCAAAATGCAATAAGTACCATATTTTCATAGACATCATATACTCCAGAAAGGTATTCTTCAGATAACACCATTTCTTTCGGCAACATTTTACTCTGGGGCAGGGATTTTTTTCACAAGGATAAGAAACCAAAAAAATGTTCATCTTTTGCATTCATCTAACCTTGGATCACGACATATAATCTATTTCAGGGATTACAGCCTACACCTCAGCTCTTCTTTTAGAAGTCAGAGGAAACATCTCCTCTTCTTGTGACTTTTATTGTGATGAGAACAGTGTTTAAAATTACTTTCTGTATGTGTGTGGAAGAAGTCTTGATGCAGACATGACACAACATTGTTTGTTTTCTCTGATAAACCATGGACCATTCTTGCTCAGTGATGCCACTGCCAGAGGAACTCCCTGAAACTCCTGTACCTTTTTACTTTGGAAAGACTGTGATCAGTACTTCTACTACGCATCTCTCTTCTCATTGCCAATGTAAAGCATGTAGCTTCATGTTTCAGCCTTCTCACTCATTGTAGCTGTGAAAGTTCAGTGAGCTCTAGCAAAGCCAGCAGATAGGAAGAAAAAAAGAGCTTGCTTTCTGTATCCAGTACAGTAGTACGAATGAGCAGATGTGATTAATTATCCTTGTTTATAGAATCCCTGCTTGCAGAGAACTTTGCACATTCTTTTGCATCCACTCTAAGGAAGCTCTTCATACCTAGAGACAGACAATTTAAAAGAAAAAAGATTAGGCTTTTCCTTGTCTGAAACACTGTTTTCCTTATGAAGCATCACTGGTGTTTTCTTTCAAATCCATAGCACATAACCCATAGTAAAAGTAAAGAAAATTAAGTTTAATTCAAAATGTATCATTTTTTTTCCATCTGATGTGGGTATTGGAATAATTATCATTTTGCAACAACAAAAAATTTAAGTTGTGAGCCTGTGTTTTCACTTTGAAGATGTTGTTTTGTTTCCTCTGAAGGAAAACAAACTTCCCTCAGAGCAGCTGCTGTTCCAGGTCCTTCCATGATTATATGAAGATATGCTGTTTAATTTTGCACACAGTGTAAACACAGCACATAAGCCAGTATTAAATAGACATGGATTTAAATGAGATGTTTGGAAGACTTTACTCTGCTTGTTACTGTAGCATGGAGTAGTCACCCTCGGTTTGGAAACTAACTTGCTATTGTCACAATGTTTGCAGATGGAATAGAGTTGACTCAAATTGCCAAAAACAAAATTGATTTTGGAATATACTACAGAGATATGGCTTATTCTGTCAAAAATGATTACACACTGAGAAACTGCTGACTCTGTAATGTCATGTATGCTCCTCTCTTTCTTTCTTTCTTTAATAACAGAGTCTTATCAGTTTTCCTAACTAGTTTATTCTTCTCAGAGTGTCTTCTGCTGTAAGGAGGATTGTATCCTGCACTCCAACTCACAGATTTATAATGCTTAGGAAAAACAGAATGCTCAGAAATGTTTCAGAGCTATTTATTTATTTGTTTGCTTATTGGTTTTTGGTGCTCACATAATTAAGCCTGCCTGATTAATTTTAATATGATGAATTACTTAGATAAAAGTGTAGCATGCTTTGTGCCCATTCATTTCACTTGCAGATGCAGCACAGATCTTCCTTATTGTCTGTGGTGCGCTTTCACTAATTTAACAGTATGTTTAGAAAATGCAGAAATCAGTCATCTGAAGCCTGTAGAAATGTGATCAAGTCTGGTGTGAACTATGCAGGCTTTTCTTTCCTGGTTTACTTTGTTTTTGAAACCAGAGCCGTAACTATGACAGAAGCTGGTTCTTTTGCCCTGGCATGTCCATGACTCAACTCTCTTCAGTAAGATCAGGAAATAAACTAGGCTGACTTCTTCCCAGAAAGGTCTTCTGATATCCTTTTTGTCATTAAGTCATTAAGGAGCATTTCAAGGACACTCTCTCCCTCTGTAAGACTATATGGACTATTTTTACATTCTGATCTTCATCACAGTATATCCGTGGAGCAATTAGTTAACATATATAAAATAAATGTGTTTTAGCATTACGAAAGGAGAAGGCATGTTACACTGGCCAGCCAGCCCAAGTAACTTGATAATTTTTATATTGACTTTGTAAAGTTCAGTTTGAAACTCATATTCAAGCTCCTATTTGGAAAGACAGTTCATACTCAAGCTCCTTTTCAGTGAAATATTACTGCTTTATTAAGTACTGGAGTAACCCTTCAGAAACCAATGTGATTAGTTATTAATCACTGATCTTCTGGATGCCTTTGGACAAATACCTTCACATCATCCTCTTTCTTTCTATCCATTGTCTTGGGCAAGGACTATGTTATACAACACAGTCTTCAAATCAGTAAGGGCTTCTTGGCAGCACTGTAAAATAATATTTTATGTGGTTTGGGATTTCCAAACCACTATTCCTTTGTAAGGAAAATAACGGTAATTTTGCTTAAATAGTGTAATACATTGCTTGGCTGTAAGCAGTACAGTTCAAGTTAATATTTTTTCTCCTATTGTATAGAGTGGCTATTTTTTTTCTCTATGAATTCAGTAATATTTGCCATTATGCATTAAAAAAAAAATCACCTGTATTATGGGCACCTGACGTAGCCAATGGGATTATATGACGCAAGAATAATTTTCTGTGATGTTTGAATTTGGTTAGAGACAAAGATATACTCCCCTCAGCCTTAAAGAAATAGAAGAATATTAATGAAAAGCTAATGGACAAAGTCAAGTGACAGTCAGTCAAAAACTGTGAAGAAACTTAAATGCCCAAATTTACTTATCTTTTAGAGAGAACTTGGATGTGTATCTCACTAACAACAAAAGGGAGACACAGTGTCTCTGGGACATTATCACTGTATGTGACATCAAGACGTCATCTTTCTCATGTAAAAATACATGTTATTGATAGCTCATAAAACCATTTGTTTTTTCCTTCATGAGTATATTCATTTCCAGCTATTCTCAGGTCAATTATGGTTAATCCTTAATTCTAAAAAGATCATTTTCTTATTCTCATAGCAGAAATGTGTATTTGAATATGATTTTACAAATCTATGTCCATAAAAACCCAATTTCTTGTTAAAGTATTTTCATGTGTTATGTAAGGTAACCAAATAAACATGGGTATGTTATCAGTTTGAAGTCAAAGCTATTACAAGTTACATTACAACAAACTAAAGTTCATTCCCTCAGATCTGTAGTCTATAATATAATATAATCATTCTGAGTCCTTGATACTGAACAGAGGCTGAAACCTGGTGCAAACACTGAACCTACCATTTTCTGTTTTCTCTGAAATCAAAACCTAAAACAAAGGCTAGATGTATACTTAGCTAACAAGCCGCTACAGGAAACAAAACCTAAATACTTGCAAGGAACCCAAGGGATCAGCAGTACTCAACAGTGTCCAGCACTACCCTAAGAAACCTTTTTTTCCAAACACTTGCCCTTGCTCAGAGGTATCCCAAAGACAAAAAGAAGCCTGGTGACTGTCACTGCTTATTTCAAGGGCAATTTCTGACCTCTGCATTGTTATTTAAACTCTGAACTAATTCTAGAATTATATCCATGTATCCAGTCTTAAATATGGGGTTTAATACACCAAACTTACATTGGTTTGATGACTCTTGCTGAAACAAGATCTCAGTTTAGTATAGCAGTTTTATAGAATACATAACAAAACCTCTTTAACACAAAGAGCTCAAGGAGATAAGTTCTTCAGCCTGTGGTTTTTGAATCTTTAACTAGCTCTTCCCACCATTATAGCTAGCAGAACTACCTGAGCAGTGCAAGAAAGAAGAATCAGCCACAAATAACAGCAGCAGCAGAGTTCTTTACTCCATAGGACATGCAGCACTGAGCATTGCACCTGCTTGACCAAGCTGATCGTGCTTGACCAACATGATCTCCTTCTATGATAAGGTGACCCACCTAGTGGATGAGGGAAAGGCTGTGGATGTTATCTACCTGGACTTTAGTAAAGCCTTTGACTCTATCTCCCATGGCATTCTCCTGGAGAAGCTGGCAGCTCATGGTGTGGATGGGTGCACCCTTCGCTGGGTTAGAAACTGGCTGGATGGCCGTGCCCAGAGAGTTGTGATGAATGGAGTTCAATCCAGTTGGCGGCCGGTGATAAGCGGTGTTCCCCAGGGCTCAGTACTGGGGCCAGCCTTGTTTAATATCTTTATCAATAACCTGGATGAGGGGATTGAGTGCACCCTCAGTAAGTTTGCGGATGACACCAAGCTGGGCGGGACTGTTGATCTGCTTGAGGGCAGGAAGGCCCTGCAGAGGGATCTGGACAGGCTGGATCGATGGGCTGAGGCCCATTGCATGAGGTTCAACAAGGCCAAGTGCCAGGTCCTGCACTTTGGTCACAATGACCCCATGCAACACTACAGGCTTGGGGAAGAGTGGCTGNGGAGGAGGGGAGGGGTTGATGGTTGGACTAGATGATCTCAGAGGTCTTTTCCAACCTTAACAATTCTATGATTCTATGATTCTATGATTCCATGATTCTATGATTAAGCTGGGATCTCTGCTTTTGACATACGACCAGTAGCCCTAAATCTAACTTTCATTACAGCCCAGGGTTCCATCTCTTAAAAAAATATGTATATAAGGCATAGGACTTAAAAGAATGCCATATCTCTTCCGACTCTCAGGCCAATTAGCACACAGCAAAGAGGGTACTTTATATTTTGTATTACCCTGTCCTAACTCTTAATGTAAACGCAATGAATCTATCCCAGCAATGAAAAAGCCCATCACATACTGGCCATAGTTGATGTTAAACCTCTGCCTAACACTGAACATTTACACTTTTCTATCTCTGGGTTAGCAAATCCTGACACCATTCCTAACTTTAACCTTTCCATTCCAGCGAAGGGAATCCATCCCCTCTGGAAAGGTGAATATTGAAAGTGGCAGCTGCCTCCTTGCCATCACTTAGAGCCATTTAGCTCCCAGCAAGGAAAGGAATGCTTCAGTATTTAGATTTAAAAATCAAAACCCTAACTGTTACTTTCAACTTCACTCTATCACAGGGATACATTGTGAGTAGTAAACCCGACAAAATACTGGTCATGAGAGTCATCTACTTTTCTTTGAACTCTGAAAGGCCATTCAGCCAAAACCTTAAATTACTAGTTCCCAAATGCTATCCTTAGCTGTCAGCTTGATTACAGCTATAGGACCCACTTCTTCTGGAAAAGTGGATATGAAGTACTGGACAAAAGGGCTTTTGTATTCTTCAAAAACTGTTAGAGTCATTCAACACACAAGAAGAAAAAGACCCCTTCAATCTTTAGATGCCCTTAACCTAATCCTAAATTTCACCTTCTCTATAGCCAAGAAACCTATCCAGACAGTGAAAGGGAGGTGATTTATTGGCCATGACCACCTCTAACCTTGTCCTCATTGGGGATATCATGCAACATCCCACCTTACAGTGAGATTTTCTCCCTCTAGAGGACAAAATCCTGTCTGTTATCTTCTCTTTCATTCCAGCCAACAGAGCCATCAGTACAATAAAAGAAAACATAGTTAGAACAACTTTTTGTCAAGAAATGACCATTTCAATTTCTGTCTGTGTGGGCTACAGAACATAAAACTGACTTTTTCAGGCTTTAGATCCCCAACTCCTAAAATTCAAGAGCAGAAGGAACTAGGTTGACTCTATTTTCTCTTGTTGGGGACAGGTGTGTCACGCATACTAATTTAAGAACTGCTTGGTTTCTCTTTTATTTTCAGACATACTGACTCCATAAAGTTATTTGTAAAATATTTTAAAGCCACCCATACTTTGCAGACCAAAGTATCTTATAGTGGGTCGTGGTGCCTACCTGCTGGGCACTGCAGCATGCATGTTGTACTTGCCTAATGGAGGTAGCCAAAATATGCCTTTTGCACAGGTACACTGGCAAAATGCTTAATGAAAGAGGCCATCGTTGAAAGCCACTGATGTTCTGACATCTGCCATTGTAATGAGATTTTGCAGCAATGACTTACAGTAGATAAGACTGCTTAGTCTATGCTAGGTTGACTTGGTATTCAGTAATAGCTAAATTCAGTACATCCTAAGATATCCATGCTTTATCCCGCTGTCTCTGATCGCTCCTTTTATGCCACAGTCCGTGTGAGAGAACATGAAAAAGACAGATTGGAAGTCTGAATGTTAGTGAGAAAGTTAGTGCAGAGGTAGCAAAAAGGACTCCTAAAATAGAACCCAGCAATCACCAGGAAGCAACTTTATTTCTTCTAATATATATTTTGCCTGCCACACAGTAGTGTTGAGGGTAAATTGATTGATGTTTTAAAGTGCTTTCCGTTCCTTTGATGGAAGTTGCTATGGAAATGGAAAGCATACTTATTAGATATTTGCCATCACTTTTTGTTAAATCTAACTCTTCTAGGTTCTCTTTATCTCAGAGTGTTGCTGCACTCTTGAGCATCTGATGTCGTTAGCAGATCCACAACAGGAGCTCTCCTATGCTGTTCTGTGTACTCACTTTTCATTCTGTACATTTTAGTTGGATATCTAAATGTCAGAGCTACAAACTCAGAACCTTTTTCAGCATTGGAAAAGTCTCTCGCAGTCATCCTAGGGATTTTCATGATAATGTATTAAGCAGTTCAAAGGTTGAAAGGGCACTCAATCAATTATTTTGAATATTTATAATATCTATTACACTATGTATAATAATATGTACATGGAGTTAAAGTATTAGCCTCTTGTAACAACTGCCATCAGAGATGCCACATGAAGGCATTTGGGGCCTTGGAGGCATGTGCATACAAACATACACACAACACCTTTTTAGCCCTTCGGTACTTTATGTTGCTGCTGCCACTTCAAGGCTGTCTTCCCTTTCCCTGAGTTATGACAGCAGCAGCAGTTGACAGAAGAGAGGAAGGTGTCCATTTTTGTTCCTGTTTGATCCTACTTACATGTAGACATTCTTCTTGCTACAGCTCTAGTTATAAGTTTTGGGGTTTTTTCTTCAATTCTTTTCTGTACTTGAGAGAAGAAAAACCATCATTTAATCATCTAGAATGATGAAACTGTTTGCTTTTTTTTTATATATATTATTTAATATGTCTTCCAGAGATAATTTTTTCCATAATGTCACTCACAAAGAACAACAAAGTAGGATTTAAAAAAACCAAAGTCTAGCTTTTTAATAGGGTCTAGCTTACCCCTCCAAGGCACAAATATTAATAGCTTCTCAACATGCATGGAATATAGCCCTCCAAACACACAGGAAAGAGATGAAACTTCACTGGGAAAACACCTTCCCAGAAAATTAGTGCCTATGTTAAGTATGCACTACTTGTTGCTCTGCAAGGGAGAAGTGTTAGCAGTATTACTAATTGGCTTTAGCCTTACTAGAAAAATGTGCAGGTGCAGCTCATTTGCAGTCAGAGCTTGCTGGAGAGGTGTGGATGGCCCTGAAGCAAAGACAGGTGGGAGGCTCTTTTTCCCAGGCAGTGAACCTTTCTTCTTTGCAGCCACTCTTGACTCTCAGCTCTTGGTTGTTTCCCATTGCTGTGTGTCCTTAAGGAGATATTACTGGGTAAGTGAAGGCTGTGTTTTGCTGTCACTTCCTAAATCTATCCCAGGTATGAATCAAGAGCCCTTATGACTTTCTTGCCCATCTGTTAAAAATCTTACAGTATAGTGGGGGAAATACAAATGTTTTACTATCTTTGCTGCTGAGACTGGCAGTTTCTCAGCCGTAAAAGGAGAAAGAAATAAGCTCATTCACAACGAGGGGAAAATATAATAAAAAGTGACCTTCATCTGTATTTCATTTTCTTTAAAGCTTCAAAAGAAAAAGGAAAAGCTTGCAGCTGGGTTGTCACAAACAGCCTGTAGCACTGCATAAAGTAACTTGCTTTCAGGATGTATTTCTGCTTCCAGGTTTCTAAATGCATTAATATTTTAAAAGGTATTCTAGTTCACATGGAATTGCATGGAGACTGAACAGTAATGCTGAAATAATTTCCAAAGCAGAAAAGCAACTATCCTGTAATTTTTGTTATAAATGTTTGTAGCATTTTAAGAGTCACTTGGGAAGGAGCAAAGACATTGTGGGGGGGGGGGACTGTTCCTAACAATTTAATACTATTTCCATTAAACTGTGAAATATGTAAGTGCATTGTGTATTCTTCAGGACTGATCCTGAGCTGTAGTTAAGGGTCTGTAGTGCAGTTCAGGTGAAAGGTGGAAGGGGTGAAGAAGGGCTGTGGAAAGGTTAAACAAAGTTTGCTTAGTGCTTGCTTTGCCATGTGGTGAGCAGCTATGAGATAATCCTTCTCCACATGTCTGAAAGGTCTCCATTTTTTCCTTTACAACTGATGAGAGAATAGAGGGGCTGAAGAAGCAGTTATACTCAGTAGTTACGCTTGGCAGTCTTACTAATTCAGTCTGCATCTCAGTTCCTCTGGCTTCTTTTATCCTGTTTTTTTGGGTGAAGGAGGGGCTGGATGTGTGAAGAGATAACTTCCTCTTCAGCCCTCTTTACACACAGCTATGTTTCCCATTTTGTAACACTTCTGGTGAAGAATCTTGTCCTTCTTTTCTCTGATAATCGTATAGAGGAACAGTAGGTCTATTTTGGTTCCATCAGCATCCATGGAATGGAAAAGCACCTTTCTGTATTACTGCATCTTCTAGTCTGATGAAAATTTGGACATGGCTGAACCAGAGGCAGTCCCATCTTTCTTGCTGGAGCAGAGTTTATCTTGTGGCCTTGGTAGTGCTTGATGTCTGCCCTACTGCTGCTTTTGTTATTTCTGGCGTATTCATAGTGGGTGTTTCTTGAATAAAAGCTGACTGCTGAGTTGCTGCATAGAGTGAAGACACCTTGAGTGATACTTGGTTTGCTTTAAGCAAAAAGACATTTTACACAGTGCAGAACCATGGCCAACATGAGACATATGTATGGGAAGGGCCCAAATTTTTAAAAATATTTAATTCTTAATTGGAGTGATTTCAGAGTAATTGTTTGTAAGTGATATACAAAACAACAAATTTGTAAGTAAATTCTGTTTATGGTGATGGTA
>VZTL01007070.1:0-29384 GCA_013400535.1 Scopus umbretta
AAAAAAGAAAAAAAAAATAAATCCGAGGTCTAATGACAAGCCAGGGTGAGCTGTGGGGGCAGCAGCGGGGTTAGGTCCTGCTTGTTTTAGAGGGGACATGGGGTTGTGCCTGTTTCTCTGCTGTGACTGTAAAACCAGTGTAGCTGTGCTGGCAGGATCCGTGCTGTCCGTGTGTGCTGGGTGATGGATCCCAGCCCCTTCTCCTCACCCTGGCACGAGCCCCGTGGGCTGCAGTGAGGATGCTCCTGGACGGCAAGGACAGCGGTATTTAGAGGAGGGTGCCTGTCCCTGTTTTCATCCATCTCGCTGTCCAGTGCCAGAAGAAAGGCGTACTTTTGCTGATCTTCTTGTGAATCACTTCATAGAAAAGGACTGCACCAGCTCCCACAGGTCTCAGTGTGAGGATTTTGCTGACAACTGCGTGCTCAAAGAGCCAGTTGGTGGCTGGGGGTTGTTTTTGGAAGGCATTTCGTTGGGATGTTTAAAGTGGAGCAACACAAATGCAGCTCTGTCACCCTCCTTTCCTCTGCCGGACAAAAGCCGTCTGCATATTCTGCATATTCCTGACTTTCTGCAAAGGGAAATGGCGGGGGTTACGGCGAGCTCACAAGCACCGTCTCCCTGCAGCACAACCGCTCCAAGCAGGCGCTCAGCGCCCCGTGCCACGAGGCACGCGTCAGCGCGACAGCTCTCCTCGGGGCAGCGAGGGCAGGACGCAGGCAGCTGCCAGGCCGCTGTGCAGGCCTGCCAGCGGGGCCAGGGGAGCTGGTCACGGCACCATGCTCCGCGCGACGCCCACTGCGTCCTCAGCAGGGCCAGCACCGCCAGCAGCTCACAGGAACCCGCTAGCACCGTCCCGGCAGGTTTTGCTGGAGAGCTGGAGGAATCCAGCCCTGCGACAGGCAGTACTCCAGGTTCCCAGCCTGCTACAGCAGCCAAGCACTTGGATAGCTGGCACTAGACTCTCTCCTTGAATTACTCATCTTTTCCATTACAAGGCCTCCCATACTCCAGCAATCCATCTGTTTGGTGGTGCAATTTCAGGATCGTGCCTTTTGTCAGTGATGTTAATTTTGGCAGTCAGCAGCAGACGCGGTGCTGAAGCTCCCCTCGGAGGCCTCGCTGCTTTATCCTGGGCATCTGGCAATGTGCTCGGAGGTGCCAGTGGAGACGGCAACCTCCTCCCCTGCTTGTCAGGGGTTTTGTGCCAGGTGGTGACTTCGGAGACTGCCAAAGGGCTGGCCAGTGTGCGTGCTTGTTGCTGGTAGCGCGCACATGAGAAAGGTGAACACGGAGAGGTTTGATGCCCTGCACCTGGTGTGTAACAGGCTGTCAAAAACTCTGCTCTCGTTTTGCTCCCCAGCTGCAGCCCTCTGATGACCTGCCAGATCTTTGCCCATCTCCCCAGGATTTACCTGCCTTGTGCCCACCTTGGTCATGGCTGATGCTGGGACTCTCATGGACCAGGCTGCAGACATTGGGCTACCAAGTGACTGGAAAGGCACTGTCACTGCAGCTGCTCAGCACCTCAGGGGGACCTCACATGACCAGATCCCATAGATGTGTGGTTGCACCTGAACCATCTTCAGAAACTGGATGAACACCGCATCAGTTGCTTCCTCCACCTGGTTCTCCTCAGTGACCTGCCTCATCCTATCCCAGATAGGTCCTCCCTTCTTTTGGTCCCCTTTGCTCTTGGATGGCTACAGACTGCATTTCCTCCTAACGCAGCCTCTCCCAGGGACAAACAGACAGACCATGACGCCCAGGATGATGGGACTCCATCTGCGTGCCCATCTGGGGTACCCAGAGCTGATGTGCAGGATTTATCAGGACCGTCTTACTGCAGTGAGGTCTGGGGGAACAGGATGGAAAGAGGATGAGAAGCCAGGCTCTGCTGACCTCCTGAGCAGGACTGACTGGAAAACATGGCACACCCCTGCCACCTTGCCTCAAGGAGGATGGCTCAGCAGGGACCATGGGGACAACCTGTCTGTGCAAGGGGATGCACAGCCTGCTTAGCTTTATGGTAACGGTCAGTGCCTGGAATTGGGCATGAGTGGGGATGTCTGCTCCATTCCCTTCACCTTGCTGTCTCTCACTGCACTTCCTCCCTGGCAAGGCTCTCAGCTTTAAAGCTGAACTCTTGGTAGAGAACTTTGGTATAGGCTTGCACCCAAAATTGTGCTCCTGTGAGGCTGGTCCAACTCCCAAAACTGAGCTCAACAGGGAAACCGGTCCTTGAGCATCTTCCTCTGGAGCTGAGCCACAAGCCTCAAGGCCTCAGGGGTGTCCCCAAGATGCTGCTCTGCAGCCATCACTGTCAGTGATGCACGAGGTCTGAGGGAGTCTATTTTGCATGGGGCATCCACCCATGATCTCCCTGCCCAGGTGACTCCCCAGGGAGGATCTTTATGTGCTTTCATGCAGTCATGCAGCAAACACTTTTCCTGGGCACTGCAAAAGCTGACAAGTGGGGAAAATCCTTTTCCACGCCACCTTCCCCGCCACAGCAGAGCTAGAAGGAGAACCCAGCTGTCCTGCCCCAGTGGTGCCCCACAGAGGGGTCGGCTCCAGCCCCTTCCAGTTCCCCACCTCCCTCCCCACCAGCCCCACACCGCGAGCAGCCCGGCTCTGCTCCCGCATGTGGTGCCTCCCCCGGCAGGGCGCTCCCATGCTGCCTGCGCAGGCTGACTGCCAGCCAGATAACCGGGCTCCTGGCAGCCTGCCTTCCCCTCCGGCCCAAACAAGCACCAAGCGGGTGGGAAGAGCCAGTGCGGAGATGTGACGGTGCCGTGCAGAGCCTGGGCTGCGTGCCACGCTTGTCCCCGTTGCAGGACTCATGCCCTCTGTCTCGGTTCAGAGATGGTGCTACTGCTGCACGACGCGCCTGGACCTTGCTTGCTCTGTGCCTAGCACACGAGTTGTGTTGCGTTTCTTTCTCACCTGGCTACGGCATTCCTCTGGGGCTTGTCATCAGGGCAGGTCTTCTTTGTTGCTTCCTCCGTCCTGCTTGTTGCACAAGTCTAGAAGAAGCCCAGCAGCAGCAGCCTGGGCACCGGGGAGCAGCAGGGGAAACAGGCAGGGTGCAGGATTTCGATGCAGCTCTGCTCTCACCTTTTCTGCCAGTCCTTTTCTGTCCCCCCAGAGCCCTTTTCCCCCTTGCTAGGGGGATCGCGCCTCCCCAGGGCTATTCCCTGCCACAGCCAGGGCCACTTTTGTCAGCACCGGTGCCCATCTGCTCTTCCTGGCTGCTGCTTCTGAAACCTAAGGAAGAAATATCCCTGAGCAAGGGGGAGGGAGAGGGCCAGCAGAGCTCAGGCCAGCCAGGCATCCCTGTGCATGGCACAACGCAAGAGCTGGGGAATTATTAGGATGGGCCAGGCTTTGATCCGCAGTTCTTGCAGCACCGACCCTTTCCAGATGCTAGTGGGGGAAGGTGTATGAAGCCCACAGTGGATGGGGGGGAACGATTTACCCCCTTGCATATCTTTGGTAAATACAAATGAGCCTAAACTGATCACGGGCATACTATCCCAACTGTTTATGGCTGTTAGCTACTATCTGGCTGCATATTCCTACTATTTGCCTCAATCTCCTGCTCTTGCTGCAGCCTTGCCCAGGGTCTAAGCCAAGGGTTTGCTGTAGGTAATAATATGTGTCTGAGGATGCTCGTCTGTGTTGTACTGTGCCCTGGGGGAGCAGTGAGACGGGGCAAGTCTTATGAGTGTAGAATACCCCAGGAAGACCCTCAACATCACCAGCTTGCAGCCCTCCAGCTTATATGCCATGGAGGTGGAGCATCACACAGCTCATTTGGGCGCTGGCAGGGTTTGCCCACAGACCTGCAGCATGGCCGGAGCCTTGGCTGGCAGCAGCAGGGAGCAAACAGCAAGAGACAGACCTGTGGCTCAGACCTCTAGTCCTCCCTTTTCAAGTTCCTGCTCTGAAGCCTGTGGTACTCATGGCAAAGGCTGGGCTGGCAACTGCCAGGGTGGCTGTAAACTGTACCAGCGCCTCTTCGTCCCCATGGTATGGGTTTATCCCCTTCCCACTGGTGCTCCTGGAGCAGGGCCTGGACTTGGCTGTGTGTCTTGGAGTGATTCTCCCAGATGGTGTCTCGAGCTTCAGCAACGGCATCGAACACTGGCTGGCGGATGCTAAAGCCGCGGGTCCAGTCCAGGACACTGAGAGCCCTTGCAAGCACTGCAGCAGGGCATTTCCCTCCTCTGCGCGTTCAGCACCTGATATCTCCAGCAAGGTCCCACTCTGGGTCTGCTCATCCCCTCCTGTAGCTGCCAACACCTCCGTTCATGGCTGGTGTCTTATTTCCCGGCAAGGTTCTCCTGCGTCCCGGATGCTCGACCCTTATCTCTTCCCGCAGCCCCCAGCCTGTCTGGCTTCTCCTGCTCGCTGCACATCAGGACCTGCGTGCCTGGCTGTAACCGGGTGCGGGGAGAGGCTCTCTGCAGCCCAGATCCCCATGGTGGCTCTGTGCAACCCAAGAGGGGCTGGGGTGGGGGTACAGGACCCGCGGTGGGGATGGGAGAGTCAGAGAACTAGGCGTGCAGGGACCTGTGCGCGTCTGCCTGTGTGTGCAGTGTGGGACATGCCTCGAAGGTCTGCTCCTGGGGGCGGGGGGGGTGGATTCACGTACAGCAGAAAGTCTGAAGGTGCCCATTTGTGTCTGGGAGCTGCACGTATATGAGAAGATGTAGTTCCCATATGTCTGTGTCAGCGTGTGTGTGTGTAAGAATATGCCTACCTAGCTCGTGTCCTTGCGTGCGGTGTGCGTGTGTCCTACCCTCTCCGTGTCCGGGGTGTATCTGGTAGCGCGGCGCCCTGGCTCTGCTGCGTGTACATCGCGGGTCCGAGTGTGCGTGCGCGTGTGTGTCAGGTACTGGGTAGAAGGGGAAATGGCTGGAAAAGCTATCCCCACTCCCATTTTAATCAGAGAAATGAAGCAGCTGTTGGAGTGAATAGACCCTGCACTAAAGCAGACGTCTTAATATCTTTTGCAGAGGAGGTGCATTGTGATTCATTCTGTGCATCTCTATTACTCAGCTTTTGATAGGGGCTTACTTGTCTCAAGTGCTTTTCATTATTGCCCTAATGCTATCTATTAACATACTGGATGGAGGCTCTTTTCTCATCTGGAGCATGCATCACTGTGCTTTTAAAGATTATGGGGCTTGCAAATACATAACACTTTACTGCCTCCCTGACATAATTCACTGGGAAGAGAAATACATGTAAATAGATAGGTAAATAGATAACCGAGTTGGAGGGCGATGGGAGACAGAGCGGCAGACAGACAGACCGACCCCGGCGCAGAGCTCAGCGCACAGTTAGTTCATTTGTAATAAATGAGAAAAGAGCTGCTCTCAGCGTTTATTTAAAAATTCTTGGCCACCATTTGTTCTCACTTGGAAAATCCTTGTTTCCTAGTTCCCAGCCTCCGGCCCTCAGGCTGCAGAGTGGGTCACCCGCCAGAGACGGGGGGCTGCCAGCAGGGAAAGGTTTCTGCGCCCAGGAATGGGGGCATCGTGGGGAAGGGGAGAGGACTGTGACGGCCAGACGGGTAACAGCACGTTGTGGAGCCGTGACCTGCGGATGGAGAGCCCAGCGAAGCCCACAGGCTGCGCAGGTGACCAGCGACCGCAGCGTGGACCAGAGCCACAGCTGCGCTCTGCTCCGGTGGGGACCTCCTCAGCAACCTCAGGAACACCATTTCATCTTAGCCAGGTCAATTAACTACTTTAAAGACCGGTGAGGCGTTTAAACACTCTGGTGTGACTTATGTAGGCAGTCTTCATCAGGGGAAGATTACAGGTGTGGTTTTCTGGGTCAGTGTTGTTGCACAGTTATCAATCATTGCTCTGCTGCGTGGCAGCTGATGGCTGGATTTCCTGATGAGCACGATACTGAGACAGGACCAGGAGAGACCCAGAGCTGACATCAGGCCGCGGGATTTTTTCATTCTCTTTTTTTCTTCAGCAAATTACTCTGCCTCAAAACTAAAACTTTTCACATGAAAAGAATAAATTTGAGTTATAATTTAACAGCAGCGCAAGCGCTTCTTTCCTCAGCTCAGGGTGACTTTTTGTTTCAAATTTGGTCGAACTGTGGTAAGAAATGCAATGGCACGAAAGCAAAATCAAACAGACTGAGACTGGCAGAACTGAATGGTTCAGCTGAGAGCACGCATTTTCCTTCTTTCTTAATTTCTACTGGATATATTTCGGAAACCCATTTCCCTTCCTTTTGCCTGTATTACAGACACCTCTAGCCTGAAGAGAGCATGGACCCCACACCCTCTGGGCTGTTCCCCAAAACCTGTGGGGATTGACTGGCAGGTGATGGCCACATCGACCCTCCCTAGCAAAGCAATCAGGGCAGCGTACGTCCTCCGCCCGCCAGCACAGCTATGTCGGCATATTTAGGGCAGGATACTTTGGGGCACAGTTTTCATGTCATATGGACATGGCAGCCCTGGAGACAGCCCAGCACTCTCCTCACCAGCTGACTTGCCTAGCAGCATCAGAGCCACCAGTTTAAACATGAGCTCAGCTGCTGGGGTGCTGAGCAGCAAGAGACTAAATGCAGGTCTTCAGCTGGCCGGAGGGAGCCACAGACCCAGGGGCCTCCAACTCATGGTCTGCGGTGGCCACAGAGAGCCAGGGAGATGAGCAGGAGCCTGCTAGAGTGCTGCTGGTTGGTGCCAGGAGGACATCCTACACTGTGCCCCTCCAGACCAGGGCTGCACACATGCCTGGCAAATGTTTATCCCTCAGCATCGGCGCTTGGGCTGTCTCCTGCCATCACACCGAGCCAAGGGGAGCTTTCACGCAGAGGAGGCACCCAGTACCCCAGGTTTATCATCCTCTGGTCTAAACAAAATGGGGGGACCTCAGGGTCTCCTGCTGGGCAGGAGCCCCTGTTGGTAGGGCGCACAGATGGCTGGGGTTAGTCCTGGCACCAAGGCATGAGATGGGGAGTATCCTGAGCTGGCATAGGTCCCGCTTTTGGCGAGCAGGTTAGAGAGCCATCCTGTGCTACCACCACCCCTGCTCTGAAGCATCGTGACTTTTCCCTCCTCCAGCCTCACGCAGCGCCCGGCCTCAGGGCCGCCAGCGTCCTCTTGGGAGCGCTTGACAGCAGCACCCAAAGGTGCGTTTCCCTGGGTACTCCCAACCTGTGAACGCAGCTTTACTCTATTCAATAAATAACCTACAGGATATATTACAACCTTTTATAAACTGAGACTGATGCTGGCTCCTAGCTATGGTTAATCATATAAACTTGCTTAATTTTATTCTATCAGCCATCTTTTTGCTACATGCCAGATGCTTGCCTTAAATGAATAGTGTTGGAACAGCCAAGCATCAAGTTAACAGAATACCAGCAAACATTCCCGACAGCATGAGCAGTCTATAAAACCTGGCACTAAACTGTATTAGAGGGAGAGAGAAGCTCTCAGAGAGGAGCTGGGAAGACGGTAGGCTTGTTTTTTTTCCAAATGGCTTCATGTACCATGTGGTGCAGGTGTCGTAGGAGAAATCCATCCAGCTATGGAAGTATCTCTCTATCTAAGGCTGGCTATGCTATGAATCTTCTAATGGGATTAAGGCTTAATGTCCTAAATAGAATATGAAATAGTGCTTCCTCTCGCAGGTCTGCCAGCTGTCTTGCAAACAGGGCAGAGAAACTTCCACTTCTTGCAGATTGAATCAGTCACTCTCTGAATTGATGGCAAGAGCCTCATCAACAAGATATAATGTTTTAATGATGTTGTGACACAACCTGACACGCAGTGTCATTTGATGGATTCTCTCATGTCACGGCATATTTCTGACATAGAAAAATGTAAGCTCTTTCCCCCCTTCCAAAAAAAAGAAAGGGCAGGAAAAAAAGTTCATTTCTCCAGTGCCTAAAATGCTTGGATCTCTTATGGCTTGCGGTGCTCAGTGGTGCCCCGCTTCAGCTCCGCACTTGCCTTCTGCTGGAGAAGACGGATTTCCACCATGCTTTTCTGTACCTGCTTTTCACCTCTGCATGCCACATTATGGCTTGCTAATAACACGGAACAAATAGCACGGCATTTATAACTGGCAGAAATCATTTCACTCCTCTTTTCAGCTGTGAGTCCTCTTCGAGTCACTTGGACATTCTGAATTGTTTTTTCTCTGCCGCAATTCCCAATCAGCCTCCTTGAGTGCTCCCAGGTCTACAGTTGCTTCTTCCCTAGTTTAGTGCAAGGGCTCAGGACTGGGAGCTCGGACAGGCTCTGCTGGGCTGGCTGCAGATACCTGTGGCACAGGGAGCGTTTGCCTGGAAGATGCAGCTCTCCTTATCCCAGCAGCAACACCAGCCACAGCCTTTCAGCGTAGCCGTTTCTGTGTGTCCCAAAAGGAAGAGGAAAACCCACCCAGCACCCAGATGAATAAAGAGAGCGGGGATCTTGTCTCTGAAAGGGACATTCATGCACACCCTTGGTGCTGGATGCACTGAAGTTGCTGCTGGCAGAAGGCAGAGATGCTGAGGTCTCCTGTGGGTAAGGGAGACCAGGGGATGCCAAAGTCTGTACTTGGAGGACCTCTGTGTACCTGTCAGCACTGAGGGCCTGTGCAAGCATCAGAGAAAAGGCTCAATGCATAGAAAGAAGGGACCCTTGCCTCCTCTGGTGACTTCCAGCCTCGCAGCAGTTTTCCACGGGATGCTTGGTGCCTGGGTACCTCTGAGGCTGGGCAGAATTGAGCCCTGGAATCATGGGCACCTCATGCCTTCGTTGCCCAGAGGAGAAGCATGCTCCTACTTACACCCAGCCCCGCTCATTCCCAAGCATTGGTGGGGACCCAGGGCTGGTGGTCCCTCATCTGCATGGCCAACCCTGCACTGTCCCAGCAGCAGATCCCAGTCACCCTCCGAGAACTTGCAATAAACCTTGTTAGCTTGTGAATCCTCTGTATGTGTGTGTGGTGGTGGGGTGTTTGGGGGTGCCCTGACCTGTCAGCCCAAGACTCTGCTGCATGTTTGGGAAGCCCTGACACCCCAGAGGTGCTGCGGGACCCCACTGTCCCCAGTGTTGTGTGACAGTGGAGGCAGAAGGGGCTGCACAGACGCTGCTGTCACAGTCAGGTCCTGGGGGGATGAATCAGGGGAAAGGGAGCTGCATAGTCCTGTACATCCCAGCCCACCCCATCGCAGGGCCTGACCCCATGGCTCTCCAGTGCAGGGAGCCAGCCCCAGCTGCGTCCCCAGGACCTGGGGGAGGCATTTGAGCACCTGCACCCAGCCCCTGATGCCTGGGGCAGCAGCGTGGATTTACAAGGGACACAAGGTGGTGGGGGACATCTGTCCCCCAGGGACATGTGGGTGGGTGTCCTCCACCCATCCACGCTTTTGCAGCACCCGCCGGGATGCCCTCTGCTCTCCCCTCCCTGTTCCTCAGAGGGGGCGATTGCAGTTTGGGCAGTAAATCTGAACCATCCAATCCTGTTAAATTATTTTCCAAATGACATGATTTCCCTGGTGCACATAAATGATCAATTTCATGTTTTATTCCTAGCGCTATTTTAGAAAAAAAAAAATCTCATTAAACTATCTTGATTAGAGAAAAGGGGCTGTCATCACTGGGTGGACAAATGGTGCGAGGGCACTCAGCTATTTCCCTGAACGCACAGACACCTGCAGAAGAGGCCTTCAAAGACCTGAAGGTTATTTGCCCATATTACAAATGAGGTGAAGGTTAAAAAAGGTGATTAAAAGCATCTGGAAACCAAAATGTGACAGAGTCTTGCAGTAACCTCCAAGCAGCTTGATTTATGACAGGCCGGTCCCACCCGTAACAAGATTATAGCTTCTCCACATCAGCCATTGTGATAAATACCAATTACCTACTTGAGTATTGCCATTCAAATTTGCCTAAGTAAGGAGCAGAATCATACATCTGTGTTGATTACATATCAATGATGCGGTGGAAGCCTTTGCAACTTTTAGATCTGCTTAAGATATGCCGCCCTGATTTAGACAGCGATTTGCATACAATTTACCCATAAAGCTTTACTTTGAAAAGTATAATTACTTTTTTAATATTCTTTCTTCTGATTTGAATGTTAGAGAGGCCATATAATGAATTACTGCACTAATGAAGACAAACATGCGCTCGGGGTGTACAATGGGAGCATTGTTAAATAAACTTCCTGCATGCAACACATTTGTTGTGGTTAATCTTTAAATGGAGGCTCCAATTAATACCAGCACTTTTCTTCCCATAATTATTTTCAGAGGGATGAAAATCCCTGCCAGNCAGAGGAGGCCATGAAAATGATCCGAGGGCTGGAGCACCCCTCCTATGAGGACATGCTGAGAGAGTTGGGGTTGTTCAGCCTGGAGAAGAGAAGGCTGTGAGGAGACCTTATTGTGGCCTCTCAGTTCTTAAAGGGGGCTTATAAGAAAGATGGGGACAGACTCTTTAATCGAGCCTCTTGCCATAGGACAAGGGGTAATGGTTTTAAACTAAAAGAGGGTAGATTCGGATTAGCTGTAAGGAAGAAATTTTTTACGATGAGGGTGCTGAAACGCTGGCACAGGTTGCCCGGAGAGGTGGTAGATGCCCCATCCCTGGAAACATTCAAGGTCAGGCTGGATGGGGCTCTGAGCAACCTGCTCTAGTTGAAGATGTCCCTGCTCACTGCAGGGGGGTTGGGCTAGATGGCCTTTAAAGGTCATAGAGTAAAGAGCTTGGAGATTTCTGTTGCTCTCAGGAAACAGCAACCAGTGAGCTCTGGGAAAAGGGCTCGCTGGGAGCAGTGGGGGGATCTTGTGATGGGGATGGAAGCCTACCAGGCCCAAGGAGGGATTCTCCAGCACTGGGACCAGTACCCTGGTCTAGGGACACACTCTCAGGTTTCTTTTCTAAAAGCAAACCCACATTTCCTTTGCCATTTGCATGCATGCACGTGGTGATGCTGAGCAAACCCACAGGGCTGGCTCCAGGCTGCGGGGTGGGGGGCACAAGGGAGCCTGGGGACAGCGGGGACAGAGGGTTTGAGCATGGGGGCTTGATGCTGGGACCTTTGACATCTTGGTCCTGGGTCTGACCCTGGCATCCTCTGAGACTTTGGGCGGGTTGTTTAACTCCTCATTAGTGCTCCCTTTGGCGACCCCACCAAAGGGCTGAGCATTAGGGGCTTCATGTAGTTTAGAGAAGGGTTCTTCCTCCCTACGGCATAGGAAAGGAAAAGCATTTGGGGCTGAGGTTAGCGGGTCTTGGTAGCCCAGTTTCCACATGCCTTCCCATTGACGTGACTGATCCCGTGTCCACACACATGTACGGACACCTGGTGCACCTGTGCACAGAGCTGGGCGCTGCCTCCATCACCCAGCGTTGATGGGGCTACCAACCTCACTTCTGCAAAATCCTGCTGGCATGGCCACTTCTCCTGCAAGAAGGAAGGAGCTCCAAGGGAGGAGGATGTCCCGAGAACAGGGGCTCTGTCTGGCAGGAGGGCAAGCAGAGATCAGCTGTGCTGCCGTGAGGGGTCGTGGAGATACGCTCCCCTTCCCCGCCTGACGGGCACAGGGCACGGCTGCCAGCCAGCCCTGCTAACACCTTCACCTCATCTTGCCAAATGTTAATGCTGATGCTTGACGGGCTTCGTTAAAGAGCCTTAGCCAGTGCCTGGGAGATATATTTCAAATAAAAAGGCTCTTTCTGAGATGACTGAATTCCCAGACAGCTGCCAGCAGCTCCCTGCTTTTGGCTGGGGAAGACCTCCTGGTCCTCCTGTGGAGATCTACCTTCCCTGGAGGGGCTGACCCACCCTAAAGGGCTTGGGGAGGCTGCAGGAGGAAGGGTCAGGGAGCTAGACAGTGACTCTTGGACTCCATCTGAGGGAGGGGACACACTTTGACCAGCTCCTCTCGCCTCCCGGCACAGCATCCCATTGCAACCCCGACTGGCCCTTCTGACTCAGACCAGCCAGAGTGTTGCTCCTCAAGGCACCTGGGCCTGGAGACTCATGAAGATGGAGATGCCACCTCTCTGGGCAATGTGTGCAAGTGGCTTTCCACCCATGCTCCAGAGACCAAGCGTGACCTCTCACTTGAGCCTGTCTGGCTCCATCTTCCAGCCAGTGTCCCTTGGTTCATCTCCCTCACTCAGGGTGACCCCCCTGCTACCTGAGATCCCGCTGGGACAGTGTCCACGCACATATAAGGTCTTCTGCTGTCTGATTGCTTCTGGTTCCTTCTTCCTTCTCGTCATTTTCCTAGAAGCTCTGAATGCAGGACAGCAGAGCGACCTGCCCTCTCTCACTGCTGGTCCTCGCATGTGCTGCTCCTTGGGGAAAGCCGCTGCCCCTCTCTCTGGCTCCCTGCTTCGTACGGACACCTCCCAGGGATGCAGGTGGCTCTGGTCTGCAGACAACCTGTGCCAGTGGTTCTCTGTTTTTTTCCACTAGTGGGTCCCCCGTACAGTGACATTCAGCTCCTGGTCCTGAGCTGCCCCTAAGTTTCCTGTTCAGGGCTGCTGGATGCAGCCAGACATCCCCAGGCTCTGTGGTCTGAAGCCGGACTTGCTGTACCTCAGGTTGATGGGTTCATTTGTCCCAGTCCTTCTTGATCCAGGTTGTTACCCGGCTCTAGCTTGTTCCAGGAGCTGATGTGCGTCTTTACAGCCTCCAGACCCTCCCATGGCCCCTGCTGCCAGGACTGGCCCCAGCCTCCAGGCTCAGCCTGCAGCCCTGCTCCTAGGTGCACTACTTTGCATCTGAGGCTATTAAAACATATTTTGTTGGAATGGGCCCAGTGAGGGAAGCAATCCAGCTCCGTGTGACTGCCTCATTATTTACCACTCTGCCAATCTTTATGTCATCTACAAATTTTATCCAGAGGGATTTGGTATTTACTGCCAAGTTATTGATGGGATGGTGAATAGCATCTGGCCAAATGCTGACACCCCCTCGGCACTAAGGTGATGTGACCAGCCTGGGATCATTACCTAGCTTGCGTGCCGATCTCCTCACTGACCTTCAGGATATCACTTAGCTCCATATCTGCAAAGGTATTTAAACACATAAAGCTCCACAGTAGTGACAGTAAGGGCTAAGCTTTTTATGCACCTGATTTTCTGGCATCGTGTGCATCCTGAGTGCTGCAGCAAGGTCTACTGGAAGCCCCAGTACCTCCACAGAAGCAACTTAAGAGCCATCAGATCCCATGTTTTCTTCCTCCCAGCCCTCTCTAAACACATAGCTTTCTGCTCCTGAGAGGAAGAGAGAGGCCAGTTCCTACCTCAAGGGAGCTGCCAGAAGACCCCTGTGAAAGTAGGGGTGAGGTGCTGGCCGTGGGGACCAGCAGCATCACACAGTAGGGTAGAGAGATGCTGGGGGAAGTTACCGCCGTGTGGGTAACAGCACGGTCACTGCTTGTGTGTCCATGCTCACAGCCAGCTCTGCACCACGGGAATCCTGAATCCAGGTCACCCAAGATATTGTCTTTCCCTGGCCCATCTCAATCTGTCTTCCACATGGAGTCTTTCTGAAAGGCCCACAGAGGTAGCAGGAGGCTACAGGAGGAGCAAACCTGCCCACTGCAGAGCAGAGCTGATGTTCACCCTGGATGCTACCTGCACTCTCATATGCTCCGGCACAACAATTCCCCCAGCACTGGAGCTGTGCCCAGATCCCCACCAGCAACTCCCAGTGCCCTTGTGCTCTGCCCCCGAGAGCAGCACCCTGCAGCCGCGGCAGGGCGATGGCTGTGTGCCGGGGGGTGTCTGAATTGGCAGCAGCCTGCCTGCACAGGCAATCAGCTGTCCAGAGCGCGGGGCTGGTTAATGAACGACGTGAAAGCATCAGCCCTGGGATTGCACAGCCCTTCCCAGTCCTGCCGGAGGAGAGGGGGGGCAGAGGAGGAGCAGGCCAGATAATGACCTTGCCCAGCTTGTTAACCTTCGTCTCTCCCTGTAACGAGCTTGGCTGCTTGACTCTCTTTTGTAATTAAAGTGTAGTGTTGTTTAACAATTAACAGGTCCGAAGGAAGTGCTTTCCAGCATGGACTTATGTGGAGCTGTAGAAACTGTCCAAGGCTTGTTGAAGCGAGAGCTGTCCTTGAGAAGAAGAGCCAGGTCATGTCACCTCCCCATCTGCACCCACCGCCAGCTCCTCCTGTGTCACCGGTGGCTGTGGGCACTGGGTTGGAGAGGCTGGTGCTCAGCAGGGCAGCAGGAGTCACTCCAGTCTCTGCAAAATGTACCTCCTGCTCATGCCTCTGCTGGACCATGGGGATATGGTGTGAATTACTGGTCTCCGGTCCACCAGGGAGATACACAGCGAGAGACGGAGCTCACTGAAGCCTCTTCTGGAGGAAGCTGAAAGCAGACACTCTCCAACAGGAGATGAGGCCCAAATATTTCACAGCCTGGGGACCAAGCAGCCAATCACGCTGCCTGGGCAGTGCTATGTTCCCCATCCCTGCTGTCTCCTGGTCCAGATCTGAGGGATGTCTGGGGAACACATCCACCTGTAAGAGTGAACCACAGTTGATGGTTGGGTATGTGGCAGTCAGACCAGATGCTCCCATGCATGCTCCTGGCACTGTGCTCGGTGGCCTCTGGAGCAAAGATCTTTGGAGATCTGCAGCCCCATGGCTGCCCTGGTTTCCTGGTGGAGAAGCAACACCTCCAGCAATTTGGTACGGTCTGCATTACCCTGCCAGAGTACTCATTACAGGAGAGCTCCAAACCTGGGGTTTGTCTGACCAAGCACAGGTGTCTACAGTTTGAATGCCTCCACAGGACCTGGCCACCCTGGGGACTTGTCCTGCACCTGATGGAGTCCAGCTCTCCTGAGCCTGTTGGCATGTGCTCTGGGGAGTGAAGAATTTCAGATGGCAACTGCATCACTGGGGGGTGATGGACTCTGCTGGAGGGGACTGTGAGGTTGACCCTGATGGAGATGCCAGTGGGCAGATGCCCACCTTCAGCCAGACAGATCCTCCTGAAGACCCTGTGGACTGATGCCAGCAGAGAGCTCTTGAGCAGCATGACTTCCCAGTGCCTGGGGCTCTGCATCAGCAGCCAGCCTTTGCTGGCACGTCTGAGACTGGAGCGCCGGGGAGGCTGGCTCTCTGTGCTGAGAGGACCGCTGTTTTACGGAGGGCAGAGACGCACTCACATGAAGATGGTCCAACAGACCTCATGCCACGCTGCTCAGCAAGCAGAACAGCACCAGGCCGGGACGCTTTTCGCTGTGGTTTGTGATGTGCATGATGTGCACGCTGATCCATGCAGCGAGCCTGAGGAAGCAGGCTCAGTGAGGGTTAACCTGGGGATCAGCCAGGCAGCTGCCAAAGCACTATAGATTTTGGAGCAGTAACTCTTCAGCTGGAGAGTGAAAAGGGGACAGCTAATGAGGCTCATGAGATCTGTTAATACTTAACCTAATGCAACACCTACTGGCCCTGCTGATAAATCAGAGACGAGCCCCAGCGTGTCACTCCTGTGGCCACCTGGTCTGCCAGCAAAGCCCCAGCATCTGCAGGGCGTCCTTCCCTCCCACCAGCATCGGGGTTGAGTTTCCCTTCCCTGCTCTCCTTTCCCAGGAGCCTGGTGAAGACCAGCATGGCCAGACCCCTGTCCTGGGGACAAAATGCTTCAGAGATGTCTGGAGAGCGGCCAGAAACACCAGCTCGGAGGGATCATGGGCTCAGCCCTGGAAAGGTCATAAGCCTGTGGAGTTCAGCCTAATGGTGTGAGGGCGGGGGGTATGGGGGGGTGCAACTTGACATTCAGGTTTTTAAAACCTCTCTAGGAAAATCTAGCTTTGGTCTAATCAGCACTGATTAGCCTCTGCTGCCAGAGCGGGGAGAGGCGGCTGTCCGCAGCCCTGCACACTGCGAGGGCTTGATTTCCAGCACTTGCTCTGATCCTCGAGCTGCTTGGAGACATCTGTACTCCCACTTACTGCCACGGTTCATTTCTCATGCAAAAATCATGACCAAACAACAGCAGCAGAGCCCTCCCGGTGGGACCACGTTACCAGGTAGTGGGTAAAGAGGTTCCCCCTACCATGAGAAATACTGAGAGTGCTCCTCCCTGGGAGGTGTAAGACACTTCAGCTGCAAAGTTAGCCCCCAGTCCAAACTTTTCTGATGTCCCTGTAACAGAAGAAACCAACTGAGCTTGCTAAACCACATCAAGGGTCCTTCAGTGGTGAAGGAAAGGAAGACAACAATTATCTGCCATCCTGTTGCAGACAAATTTCTGGCCTTGTGGTCTGACATGCAGGTAGGGCTGGGGGGAGGTCAGTATTTACTGGTACTATTCCCACAACAGACTCCACTGTTATAGAAGGGCACTTAAAAACAGGTCCCAGGAAATGCCAAAGCTTCAAACATACCTGTGTTGGGTGTTTGAGGCTGAGTGAAGACAGCACAGCTGGATTCCTGGTCAGATGTGGTACCACCTTGGCAGGATGCCGATGGTTCCCTGCTTAGGACCTGGCTGTGTCTGCTTCTTGCTGTGCGTCTGCATCTGACATCTCTGTTCTTGTGCTTGCCCATGGTGCTCATGGAACAAGTTGGGATCACTTGGTGTAGCCCAAAAAACTCACAGGCTCTGGGATCTGGTCTGGACACCTTCAGACATCTGAGAAGGTGGCTCCAGTGAGGCGCTCTGAAATCTGCTGTGATTAGACATGAGTGAAAGGTCACACACTGAATGAGCAAAAAAGATACTAAACCTGTGTCCTTCAAAAGAAAGGTAGTGTTTCAGAATGATCTCTGTTTTAGTAACCTAAAAATTTCCATTAGTTTTACCTCCTCCTTCACCAAAAAGGCAAAAGGGATAAGAAGGGAAAGAAGACAAGAAAATAGAAAAGAAAGGGAGAGATGACACCCCAGGTCTGGAAATTCATGTGTTTTGAGAGGAGCATGAGGACATCTGGAATAAAATAGAAAAATTATTTCAGGGAAAAGTCTACAAATGGCACGTTTCTGCGAGTCCTCACTCCAGTGGTCCCCAGGAGGGTCTTGTGGGCAGCACCTGCCCTTGGTGACAGCTGATGGCTGGGGTTTTACTGGGTTCTGCCCTTTATACTTCTCTTCCAACCCACCTGACCGTGCATCATTTGGGTGTGAGTCCGAGCCGGTACACCAAGAAGGAATTACTGAGCTGAGCCTCCCAAACCACGGACACTTGCCTGCTGTCCCCTCAGCGCCTCTAGAAATCCACAGTGAGCAAACTCTGAGAGAGAATTACATTTTTACTTGATGTGTTGCCAATCGCCACCATTTCATGGAATTTGAGTCATGTTCCTCTAACGAGAAGCAATTTTCTCTGTTAAATCCAGCAGGTCTGTGCTAACTGTGGATCAAAGATGCTTTGAGACTTTGTGGGTTTCCCTGGTGTTTCTATGCTCTGTTCCCGACTTTGGCACTGCAGAGGTCACAAACGGACGGGTTTATCTTTGCTGTCAATAATCTTGTCTGGCCAATGTGGGACAGCACAGGCTGTCTGATCCCAGACAGTGCATGTCTGTGGATGATGTTTAACAGTTCCAATGCCATGAGGTAAGTCTTGAAACATAAAGTCTTGGCATCTCTTTCATCTTGTACGTTTGCATGTTCTTTTGTGCTTGGCCCTTGCTGAACCTGGAAGACATTTTGCAGGGAGCATTTTCTTCAAAATGATCAAATTCTGTTTTGGGATGTTGTCATGATATGTAGCCCAAACGCTTCTGTCTGCTGTTCCACTTTGTCACCTTCTCCAGGGACTCTTGAAAGGCCAGTGCTGAAGCAGCTCTCCACTAGCCACTATTTTGCATTCAGCCAGCATTTTTTTTCAATAGCATGACTGCTGCATACTGCCTAACAGGTGCTCTGGACAGTGATTTGGATGATAGCTTCCAAACAAGGAAAAACACAAATTGGCCTCCCCCCAGAATCATAAGACTAGCTCAAAAATCAGAAGATTTGAAAACAATTGCTGGAGTGCATCCTGCCTTCTTGGGGTGCTTTCATCATCCCATTCACAAGCAGTCTCTACCATCATGTGCCCTAGAAACTTGCACATTTGAAAGAGAGCCAAGACTGCTTTGCTCACATGATGCCAGGACTGGAGGCTATGCGAATATAGCATCAAACATCACAAGATGTACACTGAGATCATGAGATGTGGTCACTCTGCAAAGATTTGGGGCTTATCTTTGTCTTCCCCAACCTTTGACTATCAGCAGTGCATTGCCACGGGATGGTCTCCGCCACCCACCACGTCATTGCCTTGAGCTTCCATCGGCTCCTTGGAGGAGCACAGAGGAGGAGGATGGTCGTGGGCAGGACCCTGCTGACTTTGAGCCACCGGGGATGGGTGAGCCTTTGCTAATCTTCCAGGCACAAGGTGACACAAGTTTCATTTCATAGTTGTCAGGTGCTGACCCTCCTCCTGGGACAGGAGTGGCCTCCTGTCCTGGCAGGGAGGCAGATCTAACCAGGCTCAAGGGAGACCATCTGAAAGAGCGAGGGACCGTGACCGAGGGCCTGCCAGTACATTTCCCTGGTGGTTTTCTATCTGTGACAAGTCAGAAAGCAAAACAAAAAGAAGGCAAGCAGTCAGCCAACCCACTTAACTGCACTTTTCCTCCATCAGGATCTATTTAGTTTTATTCAGCCTGACATCGCTCAAAGAGAAGAAGAAACTCTGGGAGCCTAAAGCCAGAGGGAGACCACACAGTGTGTGCTGGCCGTACTCGGGGAGCTTGTCTCCCTTATTGCATCTGACATCAGGCAAGAGGAGCCAGGGTCTGCGGCTGTGGGTGTGAGGAGGCTTTCCAGGGACAGAGGCAGCCTCCCCCACCACATGCTGGCTCTGCAGACATCAGGATCCTGATTTCACTGTCCTGCAGGCGCAGCTCTCCAGAGCCTGGTGCGCTCTGTACTGCCCTAAACCCCAAGCCCCTGGGTCTCCATCACAAAAGGGCAGGTGGCTTTGGGGCAAGATGCTCCAGCTGCAAGTTGGTGATGATGAGGTTAAGCTGACACACTGGAATCCACAGCTGGATTTTGTGAGCAGAAGCACATCTGTATCGCTGCTTTCCAGGAAAGCTCCTTTTCATCCAAAATTGAGAGTCTGTAACACAGAGAAGGGGAAGGAGCAGACCTGCTGGGACACCCCGTTCCCTACAGCACACCCCTTAGCTGGGAGGTTTGTCATACACCAATGCACAAGGGATTTAATGAGATATGGGGCAGGGGGCTCCAGAGGGGGAAGCATTGAAGGCTGCCAGGCCATGGAAGGTAGACAGTTGCCAGCCTGTGACCAGCACTACACAGAGGTTGCAATGTTCCTGTCAGATGCCAGCATTTTGGGTGCAGCTCCTGCCAAGGCTGACAGCAAGTCAGCCCAAGGACACAGCCCTGATCCAGGACAAGGTGCCTGAAAGGGTGGGAGAAGTAATAGCACTGTCAAAATGATGTTGTGGAGGACATATGTCAATTTGGGGCTCCACAGCAATGGGTCCCCTGACCCACCCTGCCCCACTACCAGCCATTTCTGGTCATGCTCCAGCCAGGGATTAAGCAGACACTATAGAGGAGACACACTGCATCACCCAGGAACCTCCCTCTTTGCCTTGGTCTGGAGCAACAAGGAGCAGGAAGGTCAGCCTGTGCTTGTCAGCGCAACTCTGCAGGACAACCAGCTGGCTGAAGACAGATGTCTCCACTTCTGATGCCAAGCTCCCCCAGACAGGACAGTCCTGGGGGAGCTCATCACACCTCTGGCATAGAAGGATAGACCTGTAACATAAATTACTTTCCCAGCTCAGATTCTCCAGGTATTCCCATCCTAACTCAGGTCAAATCTGCACTTTTCCGAGGCTGCACCTTCCCAGTGGGGCATCGATGAGCCCGAGCCTGAGCTGATCATCCACAAGAGCTGGCAGAGCCCCTGGACCTGTCCATATAGGCTGTTCAGAGCTCCTTCCCTGCTGGCTCCACAGACCCCATTTGCCCAGCTCTCCTTGCTGAGCAGTTTTGTTACAGCAGCATCACCCCCAGCAGACTGCGGTGCGACCTCGTGTCCCCCGCCACCCAGAACACTGCTGCGTTCATCGCCTGCCCAGCTGGTGCTCTCCTTGCCTCACACCTCTCTCCTCCTGGCCTCCCTTTTACTAGCACATCAATCCTAACCACTTATCTCCATTCCCAAAGCCATTCCATCCTGTCCCCTTCTGAACAGCAGTCTCTGTGTTTCGCTGGAGGGTTTTCTCTGTGTTTGTTCCACACCGAGCACAGAGTGCATCTTACCCACTCCGAGACACAGTGGCACAGCCAGCCACCCTGGTCCTCCACCTGCATATGGCACCACCAAGGACACCACCTCCTCGTCTTTCCTGATCCAGGGACTGTCCACCCTTGGTGAGGATGGTGCAGGACCAGGGAGCGCTCAGAGAAGAGCAGTAGGAATGAGTGGAGGTGTGCAGTGCCTGGCTGACTGGGAGAGACTGAGTGGCTCAGCCTATTTAGTTTATCAAGGGAAGGTTAAGAGGCAACTTGATCATAGTCTATAAATACTTACAGAGGGAGGAGATTTCTGATAATGGAGGGTTTTTTAATCTAGCAGATAAAAAATGTAATGAGATTCAATGGCTGGAAGCTGAAGCTAGAAAAACCTAAATTGGAAATAAGATGCATCTTTTAAACAGGGAGTATAATTAACCATTGGAGCAATTTGCCAAGAGATGTGGCGGATTCTCCATCATTTGTGGTCTTTAAATCAAGACTTTTTTAAAGAGATGCTCTCCCTCAGCCAGAAGTCAGTGGGTTCAACAGTGCCATTGCTGGGGCTGAAGCAGCGCCCTGTGCTGCAGGGGTGGCAGGGGGTGCCCTCGGTGAGTGTGGTGACCCCCAAGATCCCCGCTGCCCTCTCAGGCTGGATTCTCCATCACCTCACAGCCCATGTGCTAATTGGCACAGGGGCAACAAATTGCCGGATAAGAATGAGAGTGTGTCCCCTCTTCCCACCCTGAGCTGCGGGGCAGACACAGCAAGGAGACGGAGCTCGTGCATCTGCTGTGTGTCTCCCATTTGCCCAGCTGATGGATGTGCGATGTGGGTGAGACCGGCAGAACTCAAGGCACACATGGAGAGGAGATCCAGAGCCGGGTGGCTCTTCCAGCCCATCTTGTCCACCCTTTGCCGAGGACGTGCCAGAGAGGAAGGCAGGAGGGCAGGATCTCCATCCAGCATTGACTCCCGTGCAGAAGGCTGTGTGCATCCATCCGCCTTCTCACCTGCCCCCTTCCCTGCAAGGCAGACCCACGGGCACCCCACGGGCACCCCACGGGCTCCCCACGGGCTCCCCACAGGCTCCCCACGCCGCAGCACCCTGGGCACTGGCCTCAATACCTGGTGCTCGAGGCGGCTGCTCCCAGGAGCCTGGCAGCCACGCACACTCCCTCGCTGGTGCTGTTACTTCCCTCCTTCTTTTTTTCCCCTTGGTTTCTTTCTTGATATTTTTTCCTTGCTGCCCTAATTTTTTTTTTTCACCTATAATTTTCTCCATTGACTTTAATTAAGCTCTCCCCAGGCTCGCTCTGTAGGCAGGCTTCCCCAGGTCTAATTAGACTCTCATCATAAGTAATCTACATGGAAAGCAAACATGTGTGTGTGTGTGAGAGCCAGCGAGATTTATAGAGAGCATGCAGGGAGCAGATGGGTGCATAAAACACTACAAATAATTCTGGTGCAGATGCAGAAAAGGCAGTCGCTATGGTGGGGACTGGAGTCTTCCCCACATGCTCCCATAAGTCAAATCTCTGTCTCTCTCTCTCTCTAGGTATCACCACATTTCCCACAATAAAATCAATAGTGCAGATCAGAGTAAATCATCTTTGACTGGGAAAGCAGGACTCGTTGATAGCAGCGATTCCCAGATGAGACTTAAGGAGATGTCTCACACTGATCTGTTTCTAACCATGTACTTAAGACCCAAGGTGTATGCTGAAGTAATTATCAGAGGTAGGCTGCCCATCGAGAGAGCCTTGTGCTGCTTGCTCAGGGATGGAGGATGGTTTACGGTGTGGGGCTGAGGCACCCAGCACTGCCTGGGAGTGGCTGCCCCACACACCTCGCGACACAGCGCTGCGAGGAGAGAAAATTGCCCTGAGGAGAAAAGGGAGCTTGGAAACAGGCAGGTTTGAGACTGAGGAAGGGAGATGAAAATATCCACTAGCTGGGCGGTTGGGAGTTGGCTCCCCCCGCGATGCTCATGCCTGCCTGGGGCTGCCTGCCACCTGGGAGCCATGGACAGCCCGTCCTGCCCCGGGATGGGGCTGTGCTCAGGGGCAGGACAGGTCTTGGGAACCTGGTGGTGAGTCCTGCTGGGTTGTCACAGCAGCCCCTGGGACCCTCACTGGGAATGCACTGGGAGAGCACTGACAAACCGCTGGGAATGGGTGGGAGACCCGTGTCCTCCCACAGACACGCCAGGGACCCAGGGACGGACCCTCCTGCTGTGGGGCACACTGGGGACTTTCAGCTGGGGTCCCGAGCAGCTTGGGGGAGAGGGGAGACGAGGTCCGGCTCCAGATCCAGCTCCATCTTGACTCTCCAGTTCTCCCTTAATCACTGAGTTTATCTGCTGTGTCTGGGGTGGGGAAGGGGACCCAGCACCCCCTGTGGGGCTCTAAGCTCCTCTTCTTGAAGGTCACGGGGCTTCTCTGGTGAGGAGGGGGTCTGTCCTATGCCTGCTCCTCAGCCCCAGGGGGATTTTGTGCCTGCATCGCACACCTGTACTCTCACCCTGAGCAGCATGGACAACTGTGTCCTGCAGGGTGGAAGCCACCAGAGGTGCTTGAGATGCTTCTTTGGTGGCTGAGTCTGCCAGGACCCTGTCAGCAACTCTAGAATGTGGTCTGTGCCCCATGGGCTGGGGGCATACAGCTCTCCGATGTGCCCCATCAGCTAGACTCACCCTTTTCCCCCTCTCAGTGTGACCTTCCTTTCTGTCTTAGCATCCTCATCCTCTTCATCACTGCTAAGGGATAGAACTGGCAACCGATCATTCCCTGAGGAGTCCCGCCACTTCATCTGCTTCCAAGAGGCTGGTTCGGATTTCTCTAGTGCATCTGTCATTTGCAGTGATTGACCCAGGGGCAGAAATGTGGCTTTACAGACTGTCCCCAGCACAAGGCAAAGACCCAGTGTGTTACAGACAAGAGCACAGCCGCCCTGAGGTACTCTGCCTGGATGCAAGGTCATCTCTGCTCTTGGAGGAGAGAGACAGAAATCCCCACTGTGTGCTGTGCTGGGCAAACACTGGCCAGAAAGACATGCCCCGAGTGGCTTCAAATGGGAGATAGCGGGAGAGATTGGAGATGGGGGAGTACAAGGTGTCTGCATGTGGCAATGGTGTCTGCACACCAGCAGACTCACAGGGTCTGGACATGCTCCCGTGTTTGCTTTGCCCCAAGACATCTTTGGCAGGAGCCCCAGCCCTCATGCAGGTATGGAAGGCACACGATGTGAGTATGTGGCAGCTCCCTGACTACCAGCCCCTGAAATATCCCCCTGTCCCTCTAAATGGTGTGGGAAAGGGTTGGCGTGATGGAGGGACAGAGAAGGCTGCTTTTTGCTGCACCACGGAGACAGACTCCCCTCTCGGGTGGTCTCTGCTCATCATTGGCATGAGACATTCTCATTACAGGGGGAGCAGGGGCACCCAGGTCTAGCCCATGGGTTGGATGCCCAGCGTTAGGTTGCCTGCATATCCCACCTACCACTGGAGCAGATGTTCAGGCTCAGCCTGGCACTATGAACGCGGATCTTGGCCACCATGTGCACAATGGCCTGAATTGCTGGGGACAATGACAACCTGCCACAGTGTGGAAGCACGTGGCGCTGGATCTTAGCAAGTTGTACTTAATGGGACAGCTCTGAGAGAGGAAGAAAGTGCTGCTGGCCATGGGGCAGGGCCCATGATTCATTGAGACAGAAGAAACCATTGGGCCATCTAGATCTGGTGGTTTCAGCCTTTTCTGGTGTGAGCCATCTCTGGGGAGGTTCTTGGACAGGTAATTTAAGCCCTGTTGGCAGGCTGTGGCTCTTTTCCATTGCTTTTGAGGACTTTCCTGGCTGGTCCTGTGGCATTTACTAACATAGGCTGGAAACGGCAAGATCTGATATCTACCACCTCCCAGATAAGAGGGTTTGCACTGATTTGCAGTTTGAGAAGAAAGCTTGGAGCTGACGTATCTTTGCAGAAGCATCAAGGGATGGTTCCTCCCTGTTCTGTAGTTAAACTCCCTCGCACTGAAAACATGTGCCTTTGTTTCCAGCAAAAATGGTTCTAGCTGGGTGTCTAACCTAGTATGGGCTCTGCCTCTGTAGACCAAAGTGCCCTACCAGACCTGGGATTTAATCCCCTTCCAATTTACAGTGTGTTTATCCTTCCTGTTCAGTTGTGCTTCCCGCATGTCCCCCCGCAAGGTGTTTTCTCCAGCCCTTGTATCGTTTCTGTGGCTCTTTCCACAGCATCTGCAAACTTTCCACAACCTCTAGAAAATCCAGACACCAAAACCACATCCAGCATTCCAGTACGTGCCTCAGCAACACTTTTTTGTGCCATGTATAATTAGACCATGAAACTCATTGCCACACTACGTCATGAAGACCAAAAATGTAAATGCCTGGAAAGGCAGGTTAGGCAAATTCCTGGACGATAGGGCCACCAATGACTGCCACAGGACCTGCTGGACTGACCCAAATGCTACGTGCAGCTCTAGGAGTCCCTGAATCATTGACTGTCAGAAGCCAGGAAAAATACCGTGGGAAAGGATGGCTCGGTGCTGGCCTTGCGTCTCTGAGCATCTGCTGCTGACCTGGTTGGAGATGGCCCAGGGGTCAGATGGAGCTTGGGACTGGTGCAGTCCAGCCACTCTAATGTCCTTGTGTGCGTGGAAAGGAAGAGACTTCAAATGGTCAAACACCAGCTTCTCCCATGCAGGTCGGTCTCTTGGGCTGCTCACCCCAGCCTCCTCTGCAGACACTGGAGACAAAAAGGCATTTCCAGGACGTGAATTAGCTTGTCCCGAGCTAGTCATGTGCAACAGGGCAGACAACTCACCACATGGTGTGAAGATCCTCCTTGCTGCTGACCTGCAGGTTTCAGAGACATGAGCCCCAACGACACACCATTCTGAACCACCGTGGTGCCCCACTGCCTCCCAGAAAGGGGGACAGTAAACTTGGCTATACTCCTCTGCAGGGGCTGTGGTCAGCCCTGCAAGCTCCCATTGCAGATGGAAAGCATCCAGTTAGGCATGGCTCCCCATCACCTCCTCCCCTCTTGATACCTCAATACCATGGTCATACATGAGATGAACCCAAGCTACCTCCAGATGGTTGGGGAGAAACAGTCAGCAGCTAACCTGGTATCGTGTCTACAGACCTTCTCCAGAACCCTATGGTGTGGACGTTCTCCAGAGAGCTTTTCCAGTTGTCTTTTGGATCTGGAGCCATCAAATTCAGTATTAACCCTGTGTTTGAAGGTACCTAGTGGAGGAATGATGGATAACTAGAGGAGGCAGACATCTGCAAAGGGCAGTTCAGCCTCTCAGACACCAGTTTCAATGAGTAACTCACCACAGTTTTGTCTCTCTCCAGCTACTGATGAACCTTGCCTGTGCTCTTCAGATGCATATGGGGCCAGGCAGAGTCTGAGCTCTGGACCTGCCCTATATAAAGTACTTAATTTCTCTGGTCACAGAAACATCGTCAGCACTGGAGGCCTGCAGAAACCCTCAACCAGCTCTTTTCAGACTCTTGACATGTGAAATTAGACTGATTATTGAGATTAACGTCTCAATAAAAAGGTCTCAAAAAACGTCTAGATGTGGTACTTCAAAACATGGTCTAGCAGGCATGGTGGTTTGTTTTTTTTGTTGTTTTTTTTGTTTGGTGTTTGTTTTGTGGGGTTTTGGGTTTTTTTTTTTTGGGGGGGGGAGGAGGGGAAGGGTTGATGGTTGGACTAGATGATCTCAGAGGTCTTTTCCAACCTTAACAATTCTATGATTCTATGATTACTCTTATTTTTAGGGTGATTTGAAAATATTTGTCCCATGTAGATGTTGTTTGACATTCTCCTTAGGTACAAAGAGGCTGAAGAGCCCTTAATTGTCCTTGCGTGTTGCAAGTGCTTCCTTCCAAATATTCAGAACAGAAATACTCATCGATCATGTCTGCCTCTCCTCGCTTCTTATGAGCAATTTTACTATCTCTATGTAGTAGCACCCTTTGCCATTACTAGGATTTATTTTATTCCTAATATACTTCTAAAACCTCTTCTCCTTGCCAGCCCAGGAGCTTGTCCCAATACTTTTGCCACTTGTGACTTGAGGACTGTCACTCTCTGGCCAGGGGAGCAGGCATGGAGAGGTACGAGTGGCGGGAGAGCCTGGGGAGAGGGATGGGAGAATGGGATGAGTGCCAGAAGGGTATGGGGAAGATCAGAGCTGTGACCACACTTCTAAGCTCCTCCTGGAGGGCACACCGGGCCAGCTGTGGTGTGGGTGTTGTAAAACCCAAAGCTGGCTTTGATGGCATTGGCAGACTGGACACAAAGAGGAGGGGTGAGGCTGGGGACTGGCAGCCTGGCGGGACTCGGGGCTGTGCTGGTGCGGTCACCCACCTAGTTTTTGCCGAGGATGTCTCAGAGCAGCAGGGTGCTGCAAGGCAGGGTTTCATCCACTGCTGCTCAGAGGGCACCGCTGAAGCATCCCCACATCACAGCCCCTGTCACCCTTCTTCTCCTTTGGTGGCACCGGCAGGCTGGGTGTTCCCAATTTCTGTCCTCGGTGGAGGTTTGACTACCAAGCTGGAGAGCAGGGAAACACCATCCCTCTCCAGCACATACTCTGTCCCCTCTTTGGGATAAATACCATCTCTTCTCTACAAACGGTCTCCACTCCGGGGCATTACCATCCCCTCTCAGAATGCTCTGTCCCCGTGCTCCTCCAAGGGACTTTCAATGGGAGAGGTGGAGGGAAGGAGACACGTCTGTCTTGCAATTTCTAGCTGATCCGTGGCGGGGACAGTGTCCCAGTCCTGCTTATGGCTCTGTGCAGCACCACAGCCTTCTGTGGTGCCCTGGAGCAGGGGAAGGAGCACCTGACCCAGACCTGCCTGGGGTCTGTCAGCCACCTCTGTGCTCCGCACACATGGATGGGGGATGGTGCTCTCCCGGTGCCAGACCTCCCCCTGAATCCCAATTGTGAGGCTCTGGGTGTGTGGCCAGGACCAGAAACCAGCAGGTTTCCCGCACCAAGTCATCTGCAGCCTGCCGGTCCCCTGCTTGTGGTGGCCTGGCCATACTGCAAAGGTGGAGACATTTGCAGATAAAGGGGTGGATGATGAATTGATAAACCTCCCATGGATGTCCCACCGTCACAGGAGAACCATGTTGTTTGCAGCAGAGCTGAGTTCAGGGCAGGTTGAGCACACGCTCGGGAGGAGATGTGCTCACAACTGACTTTGGGATGGCTGTCCCTGCTCTTTTCTCACCATGTCAGGATGTCCAGAGGATGTTCTCCATCTCCTTCAGGGCACAGGTGGCAGCTGGGCGCTTACGTATGAACTCCTCTAAGCATGCAAACAGCTGCTGATACGGGTTACACTTTGGGAACATCGGTACGTGGAGATTCAGCAGAAGAGGGATTTGCCCTTGTGATGGGACATTATTCAGGCAATGCCAAAGTTTAATGGCTGAGCAGTGAAAGACCTGCCAAAAGTCAGTGGTCCCCTAGAGCAAGAGCTGCAGGGACCATTTCCATGGATAATAAATTCTCAGTGTCATTCTGGGGGGAAAGATCAGGAATTTGGCTGCACTTCAACAAATCATTTTGGCTGAAAGGAAAATGGGGCATGGGGTCGAAAAGGTAAGATTTCCATTTTACATCTGCAGAAGACTTTTTATTTTAAAATTGACCATGGAAAGGAGAAAGGAAATCCAAGAGGAGCAAAAACGCAAAACCACAATCCACTTTATGTGGAGGGGAATAAGCTATTTCAGGTGAACTGAGAATGTTTCATTGTGTCATCGCCATGGAAAAGACTAGGAATTTTCTCATTTGACTTAGGACTAATCATTTATATTCAGTTTTGTGTTTTGAAAGTGAATGTCATGGGGCTCTGCGTGGCCCTGTGATGACTTTCTGCAGGAACCCGAGATATCCCTAATTGCTGGCGTTAACTCCACAGGGAGGGAAATTCCCACTTGCAGCATCTCCTGGCTCTCAGCCTTTGCGGCCTCCCTCCCCTGGTGCAGGACAGCCCCTGCCCGGTCCACACACAGATGGGGAAGGACACCAGGTGGAGGACAGACACAACCCCAAAGCCTCTCGTGCTGCCCGTACCCACGTCCGGCTGCAGGGTCCATCCAGCCCGACTGCGCCAGCCTCCGCTGCGCCGGCCTGATAAACCACACATTGAATATTTGTTTCAGATATTTAAATACATCTCAGGGTTCAGATCACAGCTTCTCAACAGCAGTTAAATAAGTAACACATTCATATTTTGTAAACTGTTTCTCACAGCTTGTTTATTTAAGGTTATAACTCGATTTGGGCTCCTTATGGAAGTGTGACTCATTGTTTAATGTGTCAGCTCATTAGCAATACTTGTTTTTGCCTTATATTTCTGTGCTACCACTAATTGCTGAGCCCACTGTGAGCTTCAGCTTCCAATGACACTGTAGAAAATGCAAGAAAATAGATCAGTTACTAGATAAAAGGCAACAGAAATAAACAAACTCATGAACCTGCAGAGGAAGCTTTTTAGCTGCTGTGATTTTACTCCAAGGAGAGACTTCCCTTGCTTGGGAAATTAATGCCACCAGCTCCTGGGCTCTTCTGTCAGGAGGATTTGGGCAAGACCAAGCTAAGGAACACTGCACACAAAGAAAATGCATCAGGGCCGCTTCTTCACACCAGCAGAAGTGAGCTGAATGCCTGCAGCTGAAAAACCATCAGCCTGCCCTCTCTGAGGAGCTGGCGGGGCTCCGTACCTGGGTGACCTGGGAGAGGAGAAATACATGGGCTGGCGTTTGAGCATTTTCTTAGTGTGATTTATTTCTTTGATACACAGTCCCCAAGGGCTGGGACAGAGGTGGTCAAACCCTCCCTTTGGCAAGAAGGCAGTGGCCCAAGAGACGTCTATCAAGGAATTGTGCTGATAACAAACTATCCCGACCAAAGCATCCTCTCCAGAGAGGCTGCAGGCAAAGCTGGGGGAGCTTCAGCCTCCCTGCAGCCCGACTGCTGAAAAAGGCATCGCGGCAGGAGGGTGGCTCCTCCAGGGCTGCGAGCACAGGCTCAGCACCTCCTCCT
>VZTL01007072.1:0-10227 GCA_013400535.1 Scopus umbretta
TCATTGCATGGTTGAAAAGGAGAAAATCTGCATCTATGTATGAAAGCAATCAATTCATTCCACTTGTAATGGGATTTCTCCTGTCACTTCAGTTTGATTGTTTACCTTTACAATCACCTCCCATGCTGTTTGGAAAAAGAACAAAAAGACATGCAAAAGAATCAAAAGCCAAGCAACTCAACATGACTATGTTTAATGTCATCACTACCTGTTCTGAAGAATGTATTTGCATATTTATAATACTGTATTACTACAGGAATCACAACCTTTAGTAGCAGCATGTAAGCCAGCAAGATAGTGAGCGCTCAACTCACTGGCAACTGGCTGTGCTCTTCCAGTGGGCACAATTCTCAGTGGTTACAGCTATGCTCAACATGTTGAACAATAGTTTATGATATAAACATAAATGACAGTTATTCAGCTAATAAATATTTCAAATTTTAGCTACAGTTTTGCATGCCAAATCAAAAGGAAGCAGTACCTAAAAGCCAGCATCATCTGCCTATGTCTAGTGGACTGTCCATGTTTCATGATGGTGCTTGTTTTTCCTGTCAGAACACTGTAGGATCTTTCTCCTGTTACAGAAAACTAAACTTATGCTGAGCCAGTGGCATTAGTTTAAGCACAGAGAATTAAGTACTCACATTATCCACGCTGCTCTGAAAGAACTGTAAGTTTTCCTTATATCCCAAATAGCATTCTGCAAAACTGCTGCAGTTACACTTGGGCATCTCTTCAACAATTTCTAACACAACTTGCCGTGACACCTACATAAGCTCTGTGGTATTTAGTGTACAATTGGAATTGTTCATGATACTCATTTTAAGTAAGCTGTATTGCCTTTTCAAATTAATCTATCCTCTTCCCACACTGTAAAAACAGCAGATATTCAAAAATCTCAAATCCCTCTTAACAGGTGTTCCCTGAGGCTCAGGAAAGGAACAGCACAAATTTTTTAGTCTCTGAAATTTACCCACAGATTTCTTTTTTAAAGATAAGGAAATCCGGAAAAGCAGATATACCTCCCTTGACAGAGCCTGCTTCCCAGAACTGGAAACTGCCCCTCCATACGCCCAAAATTACAGAGTATGGCCAGAGTGGTTCATTGTAGAGCCAAGCATTTGCCTACTATCATTTTGGCACTAAAAAACTCCTAATCAGTAGATCAGCTCTTTTCAAACACTAAGTACCTAAGGATTTAGGGCATAAGTGTATTTAGTATTTTCCAGCAGAAATTCTATTTCTGCTGCTCCGACACAGCTCCTCATCCAGCTGTACTAGATTGGAGGTGAAAAGCACATGTGCCTGCAGTCTACCTACGAATCATTATGGTTCATTGCATAATATAGACAGCTTTAAGGAAATTCTAGTTTACAGAGAGAAATTGCATAGATTTTCTTGAAAATACCTCCAGAAGGAAGACTCATCTGCCAATACATGTAAGCTGATTTCCTGTATGGTACAAAATAACCACAACAGACCTCCAGACCTTGGTAATTTGTATTTAAATCAGTAAAAAAATACTGTGTAAATGAGACTAGTGGGCTTGTTTCATGACAAGAAAATTGTTTTAACCAGAGCCAGTTGTATTTTCCTTAGAGCTGTAGTAATTCACACTATTATTTATGCTCACAGTCAAATATATTTTCTTTAAGTTCTACCAGTATCTCAACTCAGAATATCCTCTCTGAAATGCTAATTGCAACTACTGCCCGTTCCATGATCATTCTCAGCTTCTTTTGCTTGGAACTAGTAACAGTGATGTACATGGACCAGTTAATTCCTATCTCTCACTTTAATTGCATAGGGATTTTGTTTTCTTTTGATTCAGTAATGTTGAAATTGGATTAAGATAGCAGTCGCTTACAAGGCCTTCTCTACAGAAGTTGCTTTCATCACTGCCATATTTAATGCTATTTTACTCTAGAACTTCATTTTTTACACCATTCTCATATGAATGAGTTTCCATGAAGTTCATACTTAATTTCAGATTATGCTTTAGGACTAAATACTCTATAAGAAAAAAAAAAAAATACCCTGGATTTTGTTTTGCTGACAAACTCTTGAATGAATGTAATAACTGGCATGCTGGCACTGTTCATTATGGTCAAATGACATGCAAATGATATGATACGAAGAGTGACCGATCTCAAAATAGGAGGACTTAGTCTATCTTATTTTTGTGTGTTTAAACATCTTTAGGTGGTAACAAGCCCTTCACATTCCTCTGTATGGGCAATTGCTGCTCTTGGCAATAATAATCTGAATGAGTGTCTGAGAATGGAGCTGGCAGATGCAGTACTGATGCAAATTACTGCTACTTAGCAGCACATGATTCATTGATCCAGGGAGTAATTTTTTTCATTCCAGAAGTAAGCCAAAAATCATAAAATATTTTACTTGTCAATACCTAGAAATAAAATCTGTAGTGTATTCAACATTTATTATCATAAAATATAATGTTAAATAGATAATTGAAGTGTCAGTATGCCCAATGTCATAAACAAATCCCTGAAAAAATGAAATACATTGTATGTGCCTAATTTGTCTGTTTTGTGGTTTTTTGTTGGTGGTGGTTTTTTTCAGTATTGCAATTGGAAACCTCATAATGCAAGTGTGACTGCTGATACACATTACCAAGACCAAATAATGCCAACCATAAATTCCTGATTAGTCTTTCCTTTATTCTGGCTTATTATTTCTTGCATTATTTTAGATGAATGACAGAGGTGACAGAAAGGAAAGCAGAATAATGCACAACATTAGTAAAGGCAATATACAGTTCAATGAAATTAGCAGTCTTTATTTCTGTGTTGACCGTAATACTACTGTTCTACAGACTGTAAAGTAAGATGCCACACTGAAATCAGTACTTGTTCTTTGGATCAGATACATATGAAGCTGCCTTACCTTACAGATAATTACCTTAGGTGCATTGACCAGGCAGTGATTCCAAACACAGTTTTTTTTCTTTTATCTATAGTGCATTTTTACACATATTTAAGCAAAATGTCTGCTTTGTTATCTCTTTTAGAACTATGCCCTCAATAAATATTCAATCTTTTAGAAAAGGCCCATCTCTAAAGAAACAATAAACAAAAAACTATTTACATGCACCAATATTACAGCAGTAATCTACACAAGTTATACTTTCTGAGGAGAAATGGACTTCTCTCAGAACAAATAAACTTTAAGCTGTTTTCTCTTTTAGGGTAATTATTTAAATTAGAGTGGTACTACAGTAAATGTGGTGGTCTACAATTATATGGGAAGCAAGCTTTGCAAGAGAAAAAATGTATTTAAGCAATTGATGTAACCTGAAAGAAAACAAACAAGCCTTGGAGTCAGAGTCTATTATGAGTCTATTAATTGTGTCGTTAATAAGTAGACAGGCAATCTAAGTGTGACAGCTAAAGCACAAATGTATTGATGCTAACTGCAACCACAATACAGACACAGTACCTTAGCTTTATCCCTCATGGATCCTTTCCCCAGGATGGACATTTTTGCACCTGTTTCTTCTTGTAACCTCTTCAAGGAGTTCCCTCTTGGTCCAAGCAATTTCCCAACAAAATTGAACTAGAAAACAAATAAGAGAACCATTTTAGACCTAGAGGTACTTTTTCGAAAACTTAATAAAACTTCAAAAACAAGCTGCTTAAAAGAGAAAAGTTTACTTTCCCTTAAAAATTATTCCTACTTAAGTTCTGAGCCTAATTAATTGGGATAAAAGTCTGGAGAACCAAGGTATCCTCTCAAATACTGCGAAAAACAGTAAAAGCATTCATGGTTTATTTGCACCCCAGGAGGCTCCTCTCTAGGACAAAAATGGCCAGTGGCTGCTTAGGTTTAGCTAACTGCTAAACAAGATCTTTTCTTATCAGACGGTATAGGTGAAACCCAGAGAATAGATACGTTCTTTCCTGAGTTAGCCAGCTTTACTGGCAAAATAATACCTTCTGCAAAGTACAGAGCTTTAGGTGGATTTTTAGGAATTGATGTTTTACACATCGATTTTAAAATAAATGCTGTTTTGTGTATCGGCTTCAAATATCTGGTTTGCCAGGAATGGAACAAATCGGAAACAGGAGATCACTGTAGATACTCAAGGCTATTTTTAGAGAGTGCTGGCCTTTGTCTGACATGCTGCTAATATTCTTAAACACTGTACAGTTCATGTGACACATACAACATTGTTTTTTCTGTATGAAAAGGAGAGATGTCTGCATGAAAATCAGAGGACAGAACATTAAACAAATGAGTTGTTAATGTTATGTCAATGCAAATTAGCAAAAAGGGGGACTCTATTAAGTCACAGTAATTTATTTATTCTGTAATCAATAGTCTCTTCAATTTGTTATTTTTTATGCTTTCGAAAATAATTTTAAAACTGTATGGTATGCTGTCTTTGGAAGTTGACTGGAAACTATCAGCACTTGCTTAAGATGCTTCTAAATTATTTTAAAGTTTGAGCAGAGAGTACTCTGGCCTGGCTTTCAACAAAGAATAAGTTTAGCCAAGGAAAAAGGTGTGTAAATTTATCAGCACTTCCTTGTTTTTGTTTCAGAGATAAAGAACATGACAATAAGAAACAGCAATCAAAAATATGCTGCTGTCAAAAATACACCTGAATGTCTAAAAAGATGTTATAATACACCTTGTTTTGCATTTGGTTCCACTTTAGCCAGCAAGAATATAGCAACACAAATGTATCGGCCATGTTAATAAAAACCAAACTCAGAATCAAGCCAGATACTTCAGAACCCAAGCTGGCTTTCAGTCCAGTGTGTTAATTATAAATCACTTGTAACTTCCTTCAAGTATTGGTTAAACCATCAAAGAAAATAATAAGTAAACACAGGAAAAATAAATATGTAAGGTGGAATCTACTGCCACCTAAACCAACATAACTGATTTCAGCAAGATAACATATAAAGGGTGGAAGCAGTAAGTGGTAATGTTGCAGAAAAATGCAGCAAGCTTTGAAGCTCCAAAAAAAAGATTTTTCAAGCTTGTGTGCTTGCATCTTTTTCCAACTCTGTCTGTTGACTTAATAAAAGTTAACTCTTCAATAAATCCTACTACATTTTGGGGCAGGGTTTAGATATGATGCCCTCTCATGGCATCAGCCATACTTTGTCTTGAAACTGCAGCTATGCTTCTTCCAGGGACAACTTGGCTTACAAGAAGTTGTGGCTTCACATTGATTACTAAATTTCATATGAAAACAAACCAAACAGTGAGGAAGGAATGGCAAGGACTGAACTTTGACTTTAACATTAGACTTTGGACTTAATCTATTCACAGAAATAAGATTTCAAAAACTATACATGTCATGCATGTGAAGGTATATTAAAGACAGCAGAGCAGACAGAAGAGCTTTCATTCTTCCGCAGGGATCACCTTACCTGCAGAATGGCTGTTCACAAGTTACAACACCAAATCTTTTGTGCCGGTTACACATCACCAATCAGAGAAGAACCATCTACTGCTGCATCTTTTCAGTGTCTCTTAATATTAAGAAAAGCTGCCCCTCAAAAGCTGGAAGAGCTATACTGCTACATAAGTTTGGAGGAGACTATGAGAAGGCCAGCCAAAGCTCCACTCCATTTGTTCTCTGAATGGAATAAAACTATTAAAATACACTCTATGAAGATTTATGCTGACCATTTATATTTAAGCACTTCATAAACTGTCTAATAATTACCTTGACATATTGCTGCAAAGGAGCTGTATGGCCATCATAAACTATGTACTAAGTGGATTTTAATCACTTCACAGGAAATAAGTGGCTGGGGATTTTAATTTTATTGATTATGTAGCAGACAGACACTTGCATTTCATCCACCTTCTAAAAAACACATATCAGGAAGCAAGCAGTTACTTACAACTGAATAACTGAATTGTTCTTAATTTGGTTTTGGCTAAAGTTGCAGAAAAGCCAGCGCACTGTATCAGACATTCAACCATTGTGTTTGGTCTTCCCAGTGTCAGTTCAGGGCCACTGGCTATCCTCGGCACCAGTCTATAATCACAAAAATCCAAAAAGTCTGAAATACTGGTAGCGTAACTTTGACTCAGTAACTTATGAAAAATTAAATCCTTCATGTTCACATGTAGTAAAACCAGCACACAAGTAACAGAAAGTTTCAATGAACAGCGCAATTTGTAAGAAATTTTAAACACAACTTTATTTTTCTTTTTAATTTTATTAAGATATGCTGGACAAGAAACTGAGCAGAACCAATTTTAATCACTGGAAAGCTTAGGCTCCAGTTACCACCACACACACACAGAGCCAAATTATATAGCGACAGTGAAGGAAAATGTGGAAACTCGGAGAGTTTGACTGCATATGATAACCCTTGCTCACAAACATGCATTCCTGGTACAGCCACTGTAACTGCAGATCTTATTTTGCAATCTTAGTTCCAATCCAATTCCACCATGTGTACAAATTTTCTCCAAATAATAGTAGGTCTAAGTCTCTGGGATAATATCTGGTCATATTAGGACAGGATAGCTGAGAAATGATGACATACAGAAGAGACAGTATAAACAGAAAGCTTTCATTGCTGGGGAGAAAACAGACTTCCACTTGAAAAATATGGTTATTGTTGTGAAACTAGATGTTTTTATAGGTGGCTTAACTTTTCAATCATATTTATGAACGTGAGCTAGTCCTTCTGTGTGCTTGTAGAAACCCTTCCTGGTTTATGGCAAAGATTTTGCATGCTATTTTCTTAGATTTTTTTATCATTTTTCTGGGGGAGACAGATGCATGTCTTCAGGGGAAAATGATCAGGTGATAGCAGGGGATGCTTTATTTCTAATCAAATGCACGTGATGCTTCATGTGTCAACAGCTGTGCAATAAACTATCTCCTGTGCAGAAAAAAACCTGACAGAGAATATAGCTCAATACATCTTTTGAGTATCCACAGCCAGTCTCCCCAATGTCTTTCCCAACCAATGTATACTGTTTCACCAGGTTTACCGGCATCTTGATTACTTTCACATTCCACCCTGCATTAGCAATCAGACTGTAAGGTGTCCAAAGCTAACGCCCTGGCTTCTCAGTCTCCATCAAAGTTTTTGTTCACAAAACTTTTGCTTTTTTACTCATGGAAATGGCCAAAAATGATCGCACACACGGACACACAAGAACTATTCTCTTTCCCCAAACTGTGCTGCTCCCACTCCTCTGCAAAGCTTTTGTGCTTACACACTTACAGAGAATAGTTACTGCCAGTGTGAGACATTCTGCTCGAGTCTATATGCTAGGACCGAATATTTAAAAACAAAGATGAGGTAGCTAAGAAGTATACAGAAAATGGAGAAGTCTTAGGAACATTAGTTCCTGAGAAAACTTACCAAAACTTACATGAAAAGTTACCAAAAAAATTGCCTATGTTAGTGAAGAGCTTAGGGTTGCACTCCATGAGTGGATATATATATATGTATAATCACAGACTTGCTCATCTCCAAAAACCCTTTCAGTAAAACATGCTGCGTATCAACATATCTTATTTGCTCCAGTCTAAGACGCTGAGAAGAGAATCCCTAAAACTAAGCAGGTAACGCTCAGCTGGATCACAGGCAGTCTGTCTCCCAGTGTCAGCATTTATTATGCTAATATACCATACATGGTTTCTATGAAATGCCAGAGATTAATTATAACCTGTGCTGCAAACAAAATGTGTACAATAACTAGTTCTTAAAATACATCCTGCAGCTTACATACAATGTTGTGATAAGTCTTAAACATACTGCAACACCTCAAGAATATCGCCATATGTATTTATTCTTATTGCCATGCTTGAACATACGTTAACATGGACATGTCAAGCGCTGTTCTCAAAAGTCTTAATATCAGCAGAATTATCACAGAATTGAAATCGAACACACACACACATATTTATAAGTTGATATTTACATAACATCTGATTTACATGATGTTGAGAACTCAGGGAAAGTTTCTTCAGTATAGGGAATATTAAAGCAAATTGTTCAGGAGATGAGCACAATGGGAGTTTGAACTTTGAGGCAGGCATCCAAGGCCAATAGACACAGCTCCACTATTGTATCTCTGTTGTATAAAAGATGGGGAAAAGAAAGATAGTGAATGTGTGCTGTAGAGAATCTGTAGCTAATACTAGAATATTTAAATGTCCTTGGCTCCTGGCATCAGAGCCTTCTCACTGGGGAGGAGCGTACCCTGACAGCCACAAACGGGGCTAACAGAGCTAGGCAGATAGGAGCTCTTGACTTTCATCACTACCTCACTTTTTTAATGCTGGGAATTGTAATCAAACACTGAATCCTTACCTTGGTTGTATACACAAGACTCACTTTATTCTCAGTATGTGATAAACCGGCCTTTGAAAAGCTGACAGCCATACAAGGCTCAGTTCTCTTGCGAGACTCATCACACCAGTGGGCTGGCACTGCTGCTCTGCTTACGTGTGCCAAGGCATGCTGTGAACTTCCCAAGCACTGGGCCACAGGCTGCAAGGTCCGGCAGGGTGATGGGGGCTGGCTAGCAGGGGGGCTCCCCAAAGCCAGCAGAGCCTCAGGCTGAAAACGGCTACGCACACTCAGGACATGGTCCCGCCTGCCCGGCTGCTTGGCGCCATCAGAAGTACATCAGAAGTTACTCCACCATACAGCAGCACTACACATTCCCCATAAAACCTAACCAAATTAAAATCACACCTGTCTTCCACCCCACCTCCCTTCTGCACATGGGGGCAAGAATGCTGGGAACCAATTAAGCAAAGAATCATGTAATTTGCTGTTATGTTGCAACATAAAGCTCTAACCTCTGGTTCTTTCAAGATTAAAAACCTCCATTTAGTGTTAGTAAGGATTTTGACTACCTCAGGACAGCATACCATAGGTATAACAAATCTAACATACAGTTTACAGCATTAACATTCAAGCCTCAAACTAAATATAATGATTGATAGAAAATGCATGTTTACATTTCAAAGAGTATTTATTTCCATGTTTGATGTAGCCCAAATACATCCCTACGAGAATTGTAACATTTCATATTTTATAAACACCATTTTAATTGTGTTTTACAAGCAGAAACAAGGAATATGCTTGCCATTTAGAAAAAGTGTTTGTGTCAGTGACTGTTTCTGTTTTACACATAAATCAGCATTCAGAACAGTAACAAATCTAGGTATATAAAGAATGGGACAAACAAGCGTTTCCAGCTGTAAGATAAAGCACTACAAAGTCCTGAGCTGGGAGAATAAATTAATTTCTTCTAGAAACAGCAAAATAGAAACAGCATTGGCTTGGGCAATATGAAATAGGCTTTTTATTTCTCAGTGTGTTCTATGCACCATTGCTATCAGCTCCTTTGATGGGCGACAAAGTGTCTTTCCATTTTCAGAGCTACTTATCCTCATAAAAACCCTTCCCTACTCATGAAATGTAAAAAAAAAAATCCCAAAAAACAAACATCCTTCTAAATTCAGTCTTGTGCTAAAGAAAAGGGGAGGAGACAGAACTATTATTCACTCCTGAATAAAACCTTACTGATTGAGACCTGCTTATAAATTAGTTTTTTCCTGGTCCTATTCTTGGACTTCTAAGACAGTTCATTTCTTTTAGAATAGCATTTATTTTAAGCGCATCTCACCTTTCGATACACACAGGGGACCTCCCTTCACATTAAGGTAGTACTGGAAGATTATGAAGGCAATTTTTTTTTCTTTCCTCAACACTTTGTAAGCATGATAATGTCTGTAATAATATGCTTTAAATTTTGGTCAGCCCTGACATCGTCAGGCAGTTGAACTATACGATCGTTGTAGGGCCCTGCCAACTGAACTTATTTTCCAAAATGAACTTAGTGTTCCGGATAAGGACGCAATATTTTTTTTTTTTATTACAGCAATGTGATATCTGCTATCTCTGGAGAAGAGCTTCTGAGAAACTTGTTTAGTAGGGCTGAACTTTGCGGGGCTCTACTTTAGCAAGGCATGTCAGAAGACAGCAAATAGCAGAAGCAGAAAATGAATGTATTCCTTCAGAAGGGCTCTGGAGATCTACTCCAAAGGACATGTGTTAATGCTTTCTTAAAGTATTGCACCACTGAAACTTCACTGCAGTGGTCCCAGAACCAAAGGAGAAGGCTGCCCTTTCCTACAGAACTCACTGGGTCTCATCTCTTCGTTATGCTTTGAACAATAACCTGATGCCAGGTCGGGGG
>VZTL01007072.1:10275-44355 GCA_013400535.1 Scopus umbretta
ATGGACTTACAATTAAATGCTTAAAGGGAAAATACAGCTTCTTGAAAACTCCAGGCCAAATTAATTTCTGGTTTAAATCAATAGAATTACCTCAACAATAAATTAAATCCGAGTTACAAAGTTAGAATCATTAAAACTACTGTGACTAGAAGATTTACCTAAGAAATAAATATTTTTTATTACACATTTTTTTATCTTGACACGTGCTGGGAGTTCTTATTTATGGTGTGCTTGAAGAAGATGCTGCAGTATTTGTCTGGCTATTTACTAGCTCATAGCAAGCATCTAAATCCACAGTGAAAATGTATTTTTGGCATAACTCCCTGAAACAGACGGTCAGTGACTCCAGACAAACATCTTCAGATACAATTCCACATTGAGATAGGAAAAATATCCCCTCATTTTTCATTTTTAGCATTTTCTATCAGAATTTGGTGACAACTTGTGGCATTTAAATAAATCAATTGAAATGAGCCTTAAAAGTAAAATACATTTTCTGATTTAAAAAAAAAAAAAAGTTTGCTGTCTGATGTATCTTTATTCAGTTAGACTTTCTTAACTCAGGAAAATTTGAATAGCTATTTCTCTAATACATACATTAGCAGTGTGATTTATTATAATCTGCTAATCTGTCAGACACCCAAACATTTTATTTTGTGTGATTTGCTTTTTAACTCTGACGTGAGGTAATTGAGGAAAAGCCAAGGAACCAATTAAAGTCGCAGATCTATATTAAATCTGGAATTAACAAGTTTAAGGGGTTTATTATTTTAATTGCAGAGATATCCAGAGAGACTCATCATACCAGGCACTGCACAGACATGCAGGAAGACATGATCTTGACCCTGAAGAGCTGTCAAGTATGTTAAATAAATCAAACAGGCCTTGTTGAATGTATGTGGCCACTATTGTTTATTTGAATGGTCAGGTAGTGATTGCAGAAACTACTGCCATTAAAATCACTGGGCTCAGTTATGAAAGTGGGTACTACTCCAGCTAAGTGCAGCAGGACCAGGTTCTGCTGACTGAAGGACAATGCTGGAGCCTGCTTTTTCAACTCAGAAATAGGAAAGAGGATCCTAACGTCACATTTTATCTTTGGCTTTTGTCTTTCTCTTAACTCTTGTGCAGCTTGGAACAAATTTCTTTTTCCTAAGCTTACCCCTATTTGGTCAGCCCAGCTGGAATGGTGTGGGAAGCAGAGGACAGACAGGAATGGCTCTCAGTTTTTTTTGCCCGTGTTGGGAAGGTTAGAGCTGTTAGATAACTAGTCGCCAGTCAGAGGTCATGACTGATCCCAACCCATGCCTACAAAAAGTTGTGAAGTTCTTTGAGGGCTGCCTGTTCCTTAATGGAAAGCTGTTCAAGAAGAGCAGTATTTTTAAAAACTGCAGAGTATGCTGAACTATCAATGATTTTGCCCTTGTTTTTAAGTCATATTCTATTAAATCAAGGGCAAGGGGCCTCTTTAGGACAAAAAGCAACCTGTGTTTTAACATTCATCCTAGCCAAGCCTGAAGTAGTCAACTTCTGCTATTTAGAAATAAATAAAATACAAGGTAAGTAATAAGGAGATCTTGGAATAGTGCATCTAAGACTGGCTCATGTGAAGACCATTCTCTGAACTGTTATTTGTATGAATGTTAACAATTCTGACTTCAGAAGTGCACTGCTAAGCCTTTTTCAAAGTGCACAATTAAATAAGTTTATACTGAGCATATGCACAGGTATGCAAATAGGTACTAAGACTACAACGCTTAAAAGCACAATCAACATTTGGCTAATTGGGCTTATTACTCCCACAGATACACAATTTACTGGTCACAGTAATAAACACCATATGCTCTTTGCTAACTGGCAGCAACCTACCAACTTTTTTCTAACTTGAAGAGTTTGGAATGTAAAAGGAAGATCTAAAGGAGTTGTAATACAGCGGGATTTCTAAGCACATCATCTTACTCTTACTGAGCTGAATATGGTTTCATATTAGGTGAAAGATTTCTCTTTGCCAGATGCTATATTTGCAAAGTTAAGTTCTAAGTCAACAAGAACCAGGGTAAGTTAGGGTTGAATACCCAACCATAAAACTAATGTATCTTTCCCATGTATGTTAATGATACTGAACTAGTAAAAATGTAACATAAACTGCAAATTTCTTTTCAGTCAAGGAAATTATAACAACAATTAATTTGGACACCGTATGTTAATGAACTGATTTAACATACATGCATAGAGTATCTAATTTTGTAGATTGCATTGTATTAAATCACAAATGGTTTATGTTAATCTAATTAAAAACTGTTAGGCAAGTTGATTTTGCCTTTTGTTATTAAAGGAATTATACTTACAGCAGCATTAATATATCAATTTACATATACTGAGCATTATGCAAACATAAATTTTATTCTCAAGTCACGTTCATAATCAAAGCAAAGCATTATTTTAAATTGATTGACATATGCAAACTCACATAGCTCTATGGAAATTAAACCAGACTGTGAAAACACTCAAAAATATCTTACAAAATTCTGGTTCTTCCCCTTGCTCCCTACATCATCTATACTGTTGGGTTTTTTTTGTTGTTCTTTATTACTAAGGACAAATGCAAGAAAATACAATCTTTCTTCCTTATAGCTCATTACCTTCTACTTTTTTTTACGCTTAGAAAGGAAAACCAAGTATCTTTCAAGCTTTTTAAACGAGGACTTGCCTAATCTGAAGTGGTAATGCAATAAAATATTTTAAGTGGAGCAAAGCATTCCAAAACAACATTGACAAGGTGAAAACAGTTAAGCAACACACTGTTAATTCAAAGACTTGAACTGCTGCTGAATGCTATTCCCACAGTGTTTTATCCAGTTCATACTTAAATTTCAACTATGTTTCAAGTGAAAATTGCACATATTTACGACAACAGATACTGTCCTCTACTTGTCCATGCAATCAAATGTGTCAGGACAGAATACAAATTCAGACGATGCAGAATAAATACTGTTCGATATACTGCCACTGTTCATGAGCTTATTCTCAAAAGCCACATACTGCAGCACTCCTTTCCAAGAGCAGACTGCACGCTAACCGAATAGACTCTTTTTCTTAGTTTTTTGCTCACGGTGATGAGCTTACGGAAGAAAAAGAATCAGTATTAACTCAATATCTGGCACAGATGGCTTTCCATTGTTTTACACAGCAAACGTACTGGTCACAGGAAGACCCTCTTCATTCTCCAAACTGAAACTGCCCCAGCTTGCTCTATAGCATGCAAACAAGAGGGTCTGCAGAGCCTCCTCCTCCACACTACACAGAGCTAACTGCAATAGCAGTAACCGATGCAGCAGATCCCTGAATTTGCATTTCATTTAACACTGCTGATTGTAAAAGCAAGCTTAACATACATAGAGAGTAATCACTCTGTAATTTGATATAAACGTAACAGATTGCTAACTGTGAAGAATCAATCACTGTGTTAAATATGTATACAAGGAATGTGACACTTTTTTCCCATTATCAGTATTTGTCAATGTTTATACTTTGCCAAGTTGATAGCCCATAGTACTCACTAATTGCAGTTCGGAATACTTACTGAGTCTCATCAGAAAAATAGAAATTATAGAGTTTTATAACATTTGAATGTCAAAAGCATCTAAAGACATGAGACTGATTTGTAATGATGTGCTGATGGCATTCCTTTGCAAGCGACTTAACTGTGCTTCAGACTTAGTTACTGTAAGACAGAAAAAAGTACTTTCAGGGCAACACCTTGAAAGAAGAACAAGACGTACTGTATGTGACAAATGAGCTGGCAAGTGTGAGCTGGAGGGCCTGAGTGGCTTTGAATAACACAGGCTGTAATACCTAATGGTCTTGCCATTGCCATACAACAACTCCAGAGTGAACAAAACGGCAGCTAGGATGCTCCTACCTGATAAAATATTAAACAATCTGCTATTTTTTTCACTTGCACCTTTTTTCTTATCCCTGCACCCCAGGCTAAGATCTGATTCTTGCTTAAAAGAATATTATGGAAGTAATATTGAATTCTCCTCTAAAACAAGATTAAGAAATGCCTCAGGTATATTTAATAACTATCTAGTTTTAACGTAATATTTATTTCATCGTAACTACCCTGCTTCAGCACATCTATGGTCTTCAAGAAGGATGAATGTGTTTGTAAAATATGTATTAAAGATAGCCACCAATGCAAAAAAAATGGGGAGTGAATATTTCCTGTTCACCTTGTCAAGCCAGTATGTCCCCAGCTCCAGCTGTTCAAGGGAGCCGGGAATGTTCTCCTGGAAGGGTTAAAGTGATACAGTTGGCCATACTCAAGTAATTAACTTGGTATCTAGGAAGATGTTCAGCCTTTGAAACTCACTTTCATGTTGGTATCTCATCCAGTTGGGTGGCTGGTGTCTATGTTTGCCAAATTTCAAGCACATCAGCCCCATTCAATGTTCTTGTCTGCCTTGAGTCTCAGTCACTCAGTGTGGGCTGCTGTAAATCCCCAGTTCAGCTGCCTCATTCATCTCATTAACTGCATGAACTTTGGTATCTCACATACATTTATGAAATTAATAAATTCCAGGTCTGGGGCTAGGTGTTCAATGTCTAGATCCTGCAATGGACAGAAAAGCAATTTCTAGTCCTCTTGGGAATGTGCACCTTACAATACTCTTTATATTTCTCCAGGAAATCACTGCATTCAAGTTATTTCATGGAGTCATAAATGATGAAATGTTTTGATTTCCAACCCTCAAGCATTTATACCCTGAGCAATCCCTTATATATTTGTCTTTCTGCAAATGCTGTAGCCACTGAAATGAACTAAAAAACCCACAACAAATATGTGGCAAAAAATATGTGAAACAATAAGCAAAATTAACTTTCAACAGACACTGGGGGGAAATGTAAATGTAAATTTACATGGAACATTATATTCTGTGGAAATCTTAAAAGTCCTTTGAAGTTTTTAATTTAATAAGGACCATATATGTCTTAAATCATTTAGATTATAGCAAAGTAGAGGAACAACCTGATACATTCTTAAAGGTAAAAAATAAAGATCTGTTCCACATGTAAGTTTCTGGGAATGTTTTTCCACTGCAAATTTATTTACAATACAATCCTACTCCTCTTAAAATTGAATACTTCTCTAAATAATATTGCACCAAAATCAGGAGACCAGTGCACTTCAACCTGTAACAACAATGCAATCAGTAAGACTACTACTGTTTTATGTAATCTTCTCCATTTAAAACGCTATACAATGTTGACAACCAAGCAAATGTACTCTCACAACTAGGCACGATCCATAATATCACAATTAAAGTGGTATATGTTTTCATCATTAGATTCATATGAAAAGCTTCCTTAGGAAAACACTATTTTATTTAAAAGCCAGTGCATAACTTTAAGTTCCATTGAAAGCATCTAAATTAATAGATATTTGCCTCAGATGACAACTTTCATCTTTGCCACATCTTTTCTTATGGAATGTACCATCCTGTGGGTTTTTTTTGTAATTACAACAGCAAATGGATATTTTTGAATGTATTTTAAAAGTGTAATTTCCAGACTAAGGTTTATCAAATGTCATAGATGTAGAGTATGGACATCACGGTTTTTTTTGTTATTCTGCAGCTTGACCATCCCACACTTTGAATAACAGAAAGCAGCTGTCTCGTTAAAGTTTAGCAAACACAAAACAAATGAACTCCAAGCATGCTAACACACATGGATGCCCAAATCCTAGAGGGGCTTTCAGCTGGTGAATTCCAGTGCCACAGCAGTCAAGCCTGGTGAGCCTAGAACTATACTATTATCTAATAAATACCACAGAATATTTATCACATTAGAGTTTCTGATTTAGTACATCAACACAGAAAAATTACTATTAGAAGAAAAATGAAATGACAGGAAAAATGACTGTGAAAAATAACAGTAATAAATTAGGAAAAGGATTCTTCTATGAAAATCCTATTTCCAAATCATGGAAGTATGGCAGGGAGGAACTGAAATATGTTATCTTGGATGTCCATCTGCAGACTACAGTGGGAAAGAGGGAAAGTTGTACAGGGAAACTGCTAGCCCCAGCCATCTTCATTCTTTCATGTTCTCAAGACAGGCCCGGTGGAATGCCTAAAGTGACAATATGCAGTGTTCCAGCTATCGTGACATGGACAGAGACTTGTGCTGGTGGCTCTGAAGAGAATGTGCATCCTGTGGACCTCATAAGAAGTCTGTGCAGACTCCAAAGACATTCTAGTAGCAGCAATTTGCAGTCCTTATATAAAACAAAAACTGAGGAATCCCGGAGAGAACTTCTGGAGGCCAAATGCAGGTCGTTCGGGAGCTGAAACTGGGACCTGCACAGCAGCACTCTTTGCAACATTCTCATTACACCATGTGCAGATTCAGAGAGAAGGGGATGCACTGAAACAAAGTTGAAATCATAGGCTGAAGTAAGGATGTTAGAAGGAACAACTGAGATTCACCTGGAACTGAGGACGTGTCTAGGATAGGGAGAGTCTGTACAAAAGGAAAATACTTCATTTGAAGAATAAAGGATCCATCTGTGGATATGTCTAAAAATCAAAGAGATTACATGTGCAGGATATGAAATAATATTTAATTCACTTAAATATTAGAATCAAGAAAAAACTCTTTTAAAAATATAAAGTTGTATTGAAATAAGGAAAACAAGAATGACCATAAACTACCAGCCTAAAAAAAACCAAAACCAAATCCACACAAAAATGGTAAAAGAAAAAGTTTAAGGAACAACTTGGAGAAAGTACAAAAAATTAAAATAAAATATTTTTCAAAGATTTGGAATCCAGACAGAGTGCTGGTAGGGCTAACAGCTGTTCAGGCTAAAAAAAGAGTATTCAAGAAAGATGAGGTCAGAACACAAAAATAAAATGCTTTTTCTCCATCTGGATTCATAACAGAGGAAATGGTGACAGGTGGTTAGAGGGAAGGTAGTGCACGAAAATTTTTCTAAGAATTTCCAATTAAACTACTAAAAATCAGAATAAACAATAAAATTAGTGAAGAGGAAAATAAATACATTAGAGAGGAGAAGAGCTGACATGGCTATTTTAAAGGGAAATAATTTCTCAGCAATCTATCACTGTTCTCCAAAGAAAAAAACATGGAAAAGAAAGTAAGCTGACACCATATACCTGATTTCCAAAAGACATTCATTTCACAAGGTCCTTTATCAAAGGCTCATGATGAAACCAGGTTGACATGGGATTCGAAGGAAGGCCCTCACATGAATTAAAAAAAAATAAAAATGTTTAAATGATAGGAAAAATTTGGAGTAAATGGTCAGTATTCACACTGGATGGATGTCATTAGTCAAGTCCTGCAGGGATCCAGTGGGAGATGAAAGCTGGAAAAAGCAGTGAACATTGAGAAGACAAACTTTACTGATGATGCCAAGGTAAATCAAGGCTCTGAAGGCAGGACTGACTATAAAGAACTACCTGTTATGATACTTGGTGATAAAATGACAGCTGAAATTCAATGTAAACAAATGTAAAACATCAAAAAACATCCCACCTTTACAAATACAATGCTGTGCTGATTCTATCTCCTCAGAAATTATATCAGGAAAAACACAGATAGCTCAGTGCACAGTAGTAGTGAAAAAAGTAAATTGCATGCGCTATGTTACAAATTATTAGGGATGGAGTAAATAAAAAAGCAGAGAATAGCATTATGCTACTTTATAAATCAGTAAAACCACACCACCTTGAAGACTAATTATGGCCTCTTGATTTCAAAAAGGCCATAGTAGGACTGGGCAATTTGGACAAAACCCAGATATTTTGCACAAACAGCAACTAAGCAGGAATCACTGAGTGAGTCCTGAGCTACAATTGATTCTTCATTTCAGAAAACACAACCGAGAACTACAACAGATCTCTAAAATCAAGAGGAGTATGAAGAGGGTCAATTAGGCATGATCTCCAGAGCCTCCTCCAGGACAGAGACTGAGGGACAGCAGAAGATCCTAGCAAGCAGCAGTCTCAAAACTAGCAAAAGAAAATTTTCTGCACAGTATTCCTCCAAATTTGAGTTTTAAAAGCAATTGACCGATTCATCAGAAGAAACTGCCCTGAGCTCAGAACATCCTTGTTGGAAGTTGGGATAATATTTTGGAGATGTATTTCTGCACAATTTGACTGTACTCACATTCATTTTTAGTTGTCCAGTGTTGGTCACTGCTGGAAGATCTAAACCACAGCAGAGTAATGCTCTTGTTATAAGGCACTGAAGTCACGGCATGCAGTAACTGGATTATAATGTGACTTGCAATATTTTGCAAGAGTTTGCAATAGTCAGAGATAATCTGTGTCATAGTGAAGCAAGTATTGCCCTCTTTTTACTTAAATTACATTCTATTTTCATCAGCTGTATGATCACCAATATGTTACTATGCAAAAATCATTAGAAACAAAAAAAGAAAAAAACATTTTGTTCATATTGTATCATAATGCAAAAGTAATCGTGTTTTTATGCAACGTTCTTCTTTGAGATGTGATACAATATTCTGCTTTCATACTTTAGGCATATATATGGAATTCTTCTATTTTAGTCCAAACATAATTGCCTTAAACAGATATGGTAAAACCCCCATATTTGCAGCATGCTTTGATCCAATTATTAATCTCTAGATATATTTTACAGTCCTCTGGAGTTGTACCTACAAGACTTTGTTCAGACGCAAAGACAGCAATTTACAACAGTAATGGCAAATAAATAAATTATATTCTTCATTTAAATAATCAGCCCTGAAAAAAGAACTACATCCATCTACAGCAGCATGTTTCCTTCCGCTGTTCAGTGGGAGCTGTCAATGTGTATATTTTATTTCATGCAGATAGAATATGACAAATAAATGAATTCCTTGCACTTCTTCAGACCGCAACTTATGTAACTAGGCTGAAGACCTAATCTTACTTCCCTGTTTGTTCAGGAATGATCATATTTTTATGAATAATAAATGGTTGTAATGTAACTAATATGGCTGTAACCCTGTCACAGAATTATCTGTGATACTTATACAACTCGTACTCATATTGGTCTCCTTCAGATAGAAAAAACAAGGAGAGTGCAGAATGGGGTTCTCCCCATTTTTTTCTTATCACTTTACTAAATAGTACAGTGATTAATTGGTCTGATGCATACTTTATAAGAATTAATCTAAAAAAGTTATTATTCATCTCTTGTAAATACGATTTTCAAAAATAGTCGTTTATAGCTTTGCCATGTAGACAAAGAATAGCTAAACTGAAATAAATTTGTGAAATAGCCTTGTCAAGTAGTAACACTAATTAAAATTCCTTATTTTTACTTTGTCATTTAAAAGCATCAAATTTATTCACTATATGAAATAATTCACCATACAGAGTGAAGTGAAAATATGCTTGATATTGTATGTTGACATTAAGTTTATCTGCAAAATATACGTTTTCTAATATTTATTTTATTTTCATAAGGTTTTGAGGCAATTATAAGCCATAGGCATGAGGTAGCTGGCAAACTCCTTAATAACTGTTTTTGAGAGGTAGTTACAATGTGATGAAGAACTGGTTATTATTAACATAAAAGCAATCAAATTGTTTTATATAAAATTATAAGGTATGACAAAGATGAGTAATGAGTCAAAAAGTGACTCAGATGTTTACAGCATGGGATTTATGGCAAGTCTTAAGAAAACATGACAAAAATATCCTTTCACTATCATAACTACTTTTAATTTGCACAATCTGAGTCTACTGTATACTCTGGAGAAAAATATATGTCATTAAAGAAAATTAATGAAACATTCAATGTACTCAGTTACTCGTTATTTTCATGTAAATGGTTTTAGAGTGCTCTGATGTAAACTGCTAAATGACAGCTTTCAGAGCTAATCAATATTTTTTGTTTTATACTAAAAGGAATTTTTAAATGCCATTGTCAGTAGACCTGTATGTATACAAATACTCTGTGTATCTCAAATGAACTCCATCAAAAATCTTTTACTGTGATCTCTCATTTCTGTATAAGCAGAGCACAGTCCCCATTGACCTGAAAGCTAGAGGTAATCAATGTGCCAGTGTCTCCGAGCAAAATTTAGTATAGCATATCTGAAAACAAATACTGTAAATCAAGCACTAAGCAGAAACAATAATTTATCAGGAGCTATAAATATCTTCCCATTCTATACAAAACGGTTCCTTGCAACTGAGATTTCCTTGTACTTCTGGAAAATGCAAGCCAGAAAAAAATGTACCGGTTAAAAACATATTGGGCATGTTTCCCCTTTTAAGCAGTTTCTTTCTTAGGTCTTTGTCTTAGCCTGTATCCTTAGCAATTCTAACACAGCTAATTACTAGGAATCCTTACTTGGTTAAAGTGACTGTACACAACTAATCAGAGTAGTTTCCTTTTAGTTGCAACTGCAATTTCAATCCCATCATTCCATTAAAAATAAAACCCACTACATATTAGAATTATTAACACAGAACACTATTTAGGACAAACTTCGGGAATAAAGACTCTGTTCTAGCCTTGCCAAACAATCAATTTCTGTTTAATGTCATTAATTCCATTTTGACACAATCCAAAATCAGCTCATATAGATGTGTACAAGGAACATAAAAATTGCCAAAAGTTAGTGGGCTATATTACACCGGGGAGCAGTGTCCCAAAGGAAATTATTTAAGAACCGTAAACTATAGAATTTCAACTTTAAGCTGACTAAAATATACATTATACAGTATATCATATGTAACACAGAACTGCTTTCTATGTTTCAAAGATTTGTGTTGATGAGTTACAGCTCATTTAATTCAAAATAATTGCAATGTAACAACCATATTGTGATTTGCATTATATATCTGTGCAGATTTGCAAAACCCATGTTTACATCTCTCCTCACTGGAGCAAGCAGGCAGAGCACTACTCGGTTCCACAGTCAAGCAGCTCTGGCTTCTGCCTTGGCTAGACTTTTGCAATTATTAAACCACTGAGCAGATGAGGATGCACAGGCTGCATATATGCACGTACACATAGTCAGGAGACAAACTCAGCATTGTACTTGGGCATTGGTATTGCTAACATCTTTACAACTGTCCAGGCAAGGCTTGGACCAGTCAGCGAGCCCTCCCCACACAATCTCCAAGCAGCCCTTGGGAATTAACTGGGCCAGGAATGATTTCCAAGATGCATTTTTTATGAAGTCATCTTGTTACAGAGCACAGGGGATTTAATGCTATGGGTGTGGCTAGACGATAACAGCTGGCCGCAGAGCCTAACAGGCATTGGCACTGCTTAATTTGCTAGTGTAGATGCAGCCATGTGCACCTGGGTTACAGCTGAAATCCAAGAGCAAAATATTTATTGTCTCTGCTGTACTAAAGTTTCATCTTGATTAGATTACTGTTATAAGACTCTTAAAACCCTGTAAAATGTTTGCATTAAAATACTTTCCTATATATAAAGTCATTCAGTGTTTAAAGCATTACACATAAATACTAATCACTTAACTCTCTTTCCCTGTAAGGCTGAGACAAGCTTATCGATTATTTTTACACCCTTATGAGGGACAAGGCATGAACTCACTCCTTATCCTAAAGCACTTTTTAAAAACTGTAAGACTGGAAGAATAACATTCCAAATTAAAGTGTTTTGAAGGAAGAACAAAATATGACTTTCCCCTTTCTAGCCAGCTAAGTCAACCACCATGTTGCTGTGAGCTGTAGCAGCAGACTGAGAAACCAATTTGGAGTTCATCATCAAACCTAAGGAGTTTTCTCAAACCACATTTTGCAACACCCTGGTAATAAAGTACACCACCTCATTAAAAACAGGCATTATGTGAAATGAAAAACATGCAATTCAGGACAAAACGCATACAGAGGCAAAGACCAAGAATTCTATGAATCAAGTGAACGCTAATTCATGCATTTTGGAAAAAAATATGAAGTAATATTTCACTGTGTCTGAACAATGCATCATAGAAACATATTTAAGCTATTATAAATATTTGAATGAGTCTATTAGAAATATTTAGATGATTCAGGAGAACTGTGGATGAGTATATTTTGTCTTCCTGGATATGTTGGGTACAGGCGCTCTCACGATGCTAATGAGGAAGCTTAGAAACCACAGAACAGGAGGTGAAGTTTATTGTCATGGACTCCACCCAGGTCAAGAGTTAAGGAATTGGATAACTGGAAGAGATGGACTGTCCTGTGCCAATTCAGTTTTTTACTACAGATTTTGTGTTGTACAAATCACTTAGGCAAGGAACAGAGCTTTACTTTGGTCTGGACTTCCAAGGGAACACACTAATTTTGGCTGCGTCAGAATTCCTGTGCTGCAGCTATGGAGATTATGGCTTCTGCGGTTACAAACTCACAATACAGATAGATGGGAAGGATCAGAGCAACAGGCAGACAACACAGAAAGAAGACTCTTGGGAGCAGCAGCTGCAAAACATACTGCTAGCAGGTGGAAGGCTTAACCCAGCACCCATAGAGATATGGCAGCTATTCAGCCTGCCACTGATTTCATCTGGGTGACAACAGTCTTAACTGCAGACAGTGCTACACAGCTATACACCTGAGCTAGCCTGTTTGGGGACATCTCACAACTCAGGATCATATGTTGCAATCACATTTTCTCTGTATTTAAAATGGCAAAGAAAATCCAGTATAAACAACTGGTAGACGCCCCTGTGAAAGAAGGTGCTAGTTAAAAGATTGAGACTTTGTTTACAATAGTCGTATTAAAAAATGTATTTAAAACAAATTATGAAGTCGAGTAGTTAAACTGCACTTAGCTCTTGTTTGGACACATTTACTCAGAATTGATGTGGTCTTAATGTGAATTAATTTCTGAACCAAATAAATACAGAACTAATTAGGACAACAAAATTCATTGCACTTTATTTTCCTAAGAATCCCAGAGCAAACATGCCCCTTTCATGTAAAAAATTGTAGGAGTCTGAATCTTCTGCCTTTTTTTTTTTTTTTTACACAGGGACACTGAACACCTTATAAACCCTTTCTGACACTGAAATTTAAGCTGTCATATCCCTAATGAGAGGAGTTGATTGTTTTGCAGTAATGAGTGATAAATAACAGTGCTATTTTGAAGACAAAATATCACCTTTCCACCACAGCTAAATGGGGAATTTTTCAGCCAGATGGTATAGGTTTTGGAAAGTTATATTGTGTAACAGAAAATATTTGGAAAAAATTAATTACAGCAATCATTGTTGCATCAACTGTAGTGTTAGTCAGATTCTTTAACTTTTATTTCATATTCACCATATTAACCTCTCCCCAATTTGGAAGCATCAATTTTTTTCTTTAAATAACAAATACTTCTTACTTCAGTGAAACAACATAATTATTAAGACAAAGACACTTCAACAGAAGGCAAACACACTGTAAGTATATCAAACAATGTTAATGCAATTTTTAGGAAGAAAAATTATTTCCAGTAAACAGCCTTAATGAGAAAGCAGAGAGATTTACAGCTATGATACCTTAGGCTTAAAAAATACACCATCTTTATTTCAGACAGCACGTATCTTACTAGGAACCTGTTACCTGCATTGCACTCCTTAAAGAGCATGATTTTAATTCCAAGCAAATTATTATAAATGCTTGCTTTCTTTTCTAATAGTGGCCTCATGACATTTAGAGAGCAAATGTTAAACTGGAAGTAGGAAGAGATGCCCCTGCATGGAAATAGAAACAATACCTACCTATAAGCCATTCAGAAAGCTTTAACATAAAAATGTTTTTAAAAATCAAAGTATCTACAAAGGTTTTTTTCTTGTTGCTCATTAAATGCATTCTACACCACTTTGGGGGATTAGTTTTTGTCTTAATGGTAAGTCTTTCTACCTTTTTTCTCCAAAAGAAGTTGAAAATGGAACCATTCAAAATGAGGAACTTCTGCGTTATGAGAAATGCCTTTTTTTTTTTCTTCTGATAAAAGCAGAAAAAAGAGGGAAACTTAATTATTAAAATATGAAGTAGTTTTATAAACTATTCTTCAGAGATTCTAAATATTTTCATTATTTCAATAATTATTTGGAATTTTATTTTTTGTTTCAGCATTATATTTTTATTATTTCACATTATTTTATGATTTCATGAATGCAAATTAAGTATCTGATGTGTTTCATTAACATACCTTCTTATCTTCCATGAAAGAGATGTTTAAACCAGTACTCATTAGAAGCTGTCACAAGTGTTAAAACAAACATATTTCAACTATGGTTTTGTTTCATGTTGTCCAACAGTAATACACTGCCATGAATGGTCTAATATATTTAAAATGCAATTATAAAAACCAATCAGAAACAGATTTTTCATTTTAAAAAAAAAAGTAATCTAAGTAGTCTCCAAAAGAACAGTTATTTTTTAGCAATTATCAAATGCGCGATTAGCAAGTTTGCTGATGATACCAAACTGGGAGGTGTTGTTGACTTTCTGGAGGGACAGGAGGCCTTACAGATGGATCTAGATAGATTGGAGCATTGGGCTATGATTAATGGGATTAAATTTAACAAGTCAAAATGCCAGATTCTGCACCTAGGACAGAATAATGCAGGGCACAAGTATAAATTGGGAGAAGAGTGGCTGGAGAGCAGCCCTGCAGAAAGGGATCTGGGGGTGCTGGTCGATGGCAGGCTCAACAGGAGTCAGCAGCATGCCCTGGCAGCCAAGAGGGCAAACCGCATCCTGGGGTGCATCGAGCCCAGCATAACCAGCCGGTCAAAAGAGGCAACTATCCCACTGTATTCAGCGCTGGTGCGGCCTCACCTGGAGTACTGTGTGCGGTTCTGGGCCCCACAATTTAAGAAGGATGTGAAGGTCCTTGAATGTGTCTGGAGGATGGCAACAAGGCCGGTGAAAGGGCTGGAAGGCATGTCCTGTGAGGAGCAGCTAAGGACTTTGGGCTTGTCTAGTTTGGAGAAAAGGAGGCTGAGGGGAGACCTCATTGCTGCCTACAGCTTCCTGAGAAGGGGAAGTGGGGAGGGAAGTGCTGATCTCTTCTTCCTCGTATCCAGTGACAGGATGCGTGGGAATGGTTTAGAGCTGCATCAGGGGAGGTTCAGACTAGACATTAGGAAGCATTTCTTTACCAAGAGGGTGGTCAGACACTGGAACAAACTTCACACAGAGGTGGTTGATGCCCCAAGTGTTTAAGAGGCGTGTAGACAATGCCCTCAATAATATGCTTTAACTTTTGGTCAGCCCTGAATTGGTCAGGCAGTTGGACTAGATGATCACTGTAGGCCCCTTCCAACTGAAATATTCTATTCTTCTATTCTATTCTATTCTATTCTATTCCGTTCCGTTCCGTTCCATTCCATTCTAATACATACTGCTGTAAAACCCATCACTTATTCAGGCTCAATAACTTTTTGTCTTAACAGTACCAATGTAATGGTGTTTTATGCTTTGTAGTCAGAGCTTAGATAATAGTCTACTCAATATAAAGAAATAACTACATTTTTAACTTTAGAATTTATCTTTTCTCATTCAAGTCATGAGATGATTCTTATGAGTCATATCTAATTTGCATAGTTATAATTTTATTTAAGCTTTGTATTTCAGAGAAAGTTGTTCCACAAAGCTGATGAAGAATAACATCGTATTTCTGATGCTGCTGTACCCTGGTTCCCTGCAGTCTGCACTGTAACAGCCCCAGCTTGTAACCATGGGCCTCGTTACGGACAGAACTTGCATGTGTTCTCTGAATGGGGTCTTCATCCTATCTCCACTGTCCACAAAACTTGCAAGAATTTAGTTGTCTTTAAATTGTCTGCCCCCATTAAGATGCAGCTGAAATTAGTAAATACAAGTAAAAATAAATTGAGTGGGAGTACAAGCTGAAAGATAATGAATATAGACAAGTTTTCCTCCCTTAAAGACCTGGGTGGGAAAAACTAATAAGAAAACCTCCCAAATCTACTCTCCCCTCTTTGCAGTCATGGTTTTGCTGTTATTACAAAAGGAGGGCTTTTTTTTTTTTTTAATTTTGACTTTTGTCTTTCACTTCCATATCTTCTAACTCAGACAGGTTCTGTGAAAGTAACATTTGGCTTTGATTTCCGTGTTTGGTACACCCTGCACAAATTTCTAGACCTCAGCAAATTCCTGTATCTCAAAACTGTTTCTGACAATTGGCTTCCTTCAAAGCAAGGCAAAAGAAACTGGCTCCTTAGGAAACCAAGCCAAGGACAGCTTAAGGGGAAAATTGCCAACATGGGCATTTTTTCACCTTTTGCCATTCTTTGACTTCTGAGCCTTGGCAGCTCCAAGTCTTCACCAATTATTGCACTGTTTCAGGCAACCTGGAACAACCTTGATACAACCTTAAGAGGAAAAAAATGGCTTCATTGAAACAGCTTTTTTTTTGAGAAGAAAATATTCTTTTCTGAATAAAAAGCTGTTTGAGGGAAAAGCAGCAATCAGTTTTAGCGATGCATGTTCACAGAAATCAGTGCTCTTTCAGATAATTATGCAGTACTACTAAGCCATTTCTCTAAGACCATTTCTTGCGCACATTTTCAAGTAAAGAACTGGAGAATGAAACGAAGGTTAAAATGTAGGGCAGAGAAAAGGTCACTAATATCTGGAGTAACTTGGCTAGTCAAATGACAGAAGACAACTAACATCACAGTATAGGCTATCAACTTATTTTTATGATTAAAAAATCAAAACAAAATTATATCTCTTCCAGCAATGTGTTCAATGCCCTCAAACCCAGCAAATATAAAAGATGCTGCAGAAGCGTGATGCCTCAAAACATCAGATCCTTCCTTTGAAAACTGTCCAGAACAGCTGGTCTTGCCATTCAGTAATGCTATTTCATTAAACCTTTCCTTCTTTGTGTGAAGGAGCATCTTCAATAACTTTTTGAGTATTCTTGAAAAGCATGTTAAGCAGATAGCAGACAATATAAAGGCAAATAATTTGTGAATAATTACCTTTCCTGTAATGCCGGTGATTATGTTAATACAGCATTACAAGATAAAGTTCCATCATATAAATGCATGTAAACCAGACATTCAGCTATTCATAGCCATTAAAATGAATTCATGTCAAGCAAAGGTCTTTCATAGGAGATCTTGAAAATAAGGGGACTTCTATAATAATACACTAAGATGCTTTTTAAAAGAACAGTAGCTGTTTATGCACTTTTCTTGCCACTATTTCATCTTCTCATTAAGCCCAACGCTACACTTAAACCTGTGCTATCTCCAAACACCAGCCGGTTGCTGCTAATCAGTCCTGGGGTGACGCCATTAAATGGTGTTGCAGATTTACACAGCACAATCTGGTTCATTCTACACCTGCTCTCCACCGCCTCAGTGACCTCTGGGGAATGATCACTGGTGAAATCCATTGTACTTTACAAAGCCACTGTGGGTAGGAAAATACTGAGCAGTAACCTTTGCCCATCTGCCAACTAGACCTCAGCAACAAGAGTCCTGGCAGAACAAGAGTCTGGATGTGCTGTTTGTAGAGTATTTGCTGTCCTTCAGCACAGCAGAGCTATCTGACACTTTTTGTACAATTAAAAAATTAAGTGGCTCCAATACTGATACTGCTACAGAAACACTGCAAAAATAATATTAGAAATCCCAATGAACTGAAGCCAGTACTCAAGAAATACTGTTAGGCTGATGAAGTGTTTCTCAATTAAATACTCATCAATCCTGATATCGTAAGGATGTTCTTGAATTAAGATACGATCTATGTGACCTCTTGACTTCTATGCTGTCTGTTCCTTATAGAGAGTTCTGTTCACTCTCCTCTCACTAGATAACTGAAATTCAGTAACTGAATGATTGCTGGCTTAATTATTCACAGTTTTCAGATTTTTGAACAGTCTGAAGTATAACTGAACTTTCTATTGACTAGAAAAAAAAAAAGTTATTACTCTGTGAATGATGTAATGGGACTAAACCCTGTAGTCCACTACTGTATAATTAATCCTTTTAATTCTATCCCTCCTTTAACAAAAGTGTTTGCAACATCACTCTTAAGAGCAAATCTTGTTTCCCAAACTAAACTGACATGCAGACTTCCGTGGCTTTAAAGAGGATTTCATCCCAAAAGGTGTAGTTTACAATATCCTTGAAATGATAATATAGGCATATATACATTTTGTAATACATATAGTAACATATATATAGCATAGCAATATATAATGTTACATATAATACATAACATATATAATATTTTTCTTACAATGTGCTTCCAGTGTTCTACTGCTTTTTATGTTAAGTCCTTGGCTGTTAGTTGTATTAGGAGGGCATCTACAGAAGATTTTCAAGATGATGATGATGATGCACAGGTATAAGGAATCAATTTGCACTATGTAATTTCCAGACCTATTTATACTATGAAGTGCAAAGCTTTTTACAGCATTAGCCCTACTGACTTACTGCTCTTTCACCATTTTAATCCATGTGTCTTAGTGGTGTCTGATTGGATTTCAATGTACATACAAGCTGTGTTACTGTTCATACCTATGAACATATGCAGGAGTAGCTAGTGACCAGTCACCAAAACTAGAGTGTTGCAAGAGCTCTCTAGAACACTTCAATTTCAACTAACAAAAAAGGCAGATAGTTGGTAAGTACCACAATTATTATTACTACTATTACTTCTAATAGTTCTACTATTTAAAGATGTGAACTAAATCTTTTTGAATTGTATTCCCATAATATTCACTGGGAAAGACATGGTCAGGGACATTGTATACAAATTTACACACAGAGTTTGAAGTAAAGATTTATTGATGTACTCAGCACTGCGTTGGGTCTTCCTTGGTGCTACTTACAATACAAAAGTACTGCCTGCAAAAAGCACCAGTCGTATGCTTTCTCTATGAATCTGCATTTAAGGCTATGACCTACTTCTTAAGTTGCAGTACAATCTAAATCATGTCACAACTGCATTTCTACAATCATCACAAGGACACTGGGAAGGCTAATGGCAAGCTGCTGATGAGCACCTGACACTCAGAATTCAGAGGCTTGACGCCTCATTCAGGCTGGGCTCACTGGAGTAACACATGCATTTAGAGGACTCTCCTGTAGGCTAGAAGACTTACTGCGTATTATCTTCTATATATTCTTCTACTTCATTCAGCCTTTCGTCTGCTGCTCAAGAGCAACAGTATCACCAAGAAAAAGAACCAGTGATTATCAGGGTGAAAAATGGAAACTGCATAGAAAGCAAACAATTCAATCAATAGGTTCCTAGTCTAATATACTGCTTTAATGAATGGACTCACAACAGAAAGAAAATTACTTGCAATTCTCTCCTGTAAAAAAGCCTATCTGCACACAGAGGTACTAAGTATAAAAATTAACCTTATTTTTAGACCTGCTGCCTTAAATATGTGACCTAAAAATAAGTTAGCAGTGATATGCAAATACTGGAAAAACTATGTATCAATGCTGAATTTTCACATAACAAAAGAATTATTAGAAATCATTTCATAAACAGTTTGAAAGCATTAATTTCCCTTTTTTACACTGAAGATGCAGTTTCATTTTTCATGTAAACTGAGACTAGAAGATAAAGCCTTGCCACAGAAGGCTTTTAATCTGATAAAAAATAATCAGTTTTATGGAATTTGCATAGAGCACAAACCCGAGAAATCTTCCAATATTTGTAGAATTGAAATCTAATAGAATTTAAATTTCTGTGAAATATTGTCCTGTTTGGGAGAGTGAAAGTTGGCCAGGTCAAAAACAAGTCAGAGAACATTTGACAGTTTAACAGTATGGGCAATTCAGCTCAAGTGCCTGGCAATATCCTCTAGCACTTATTCATTTAACAGACTAGTTCTGGCCTAAGGGACAATTCCTGCTGTTGTGGCTTAAATGAGTCTTTAAGCTAGTCAAGTGTCCACCAGCTAGGGGTAATGAAGGATGAAATTCAGGATGAAGAAGTCAAAGTTCAATACTTCAAAAACTTTCTGCTTAACTTTTGCTGAAATTAATCTAAGTACCACTAAAAAACTACATAGTTGTTTAAAAATTATTTTTATTTATTTTTTTTACAAAAGATATTTTAATTATAGGATAATTTTATTATATAAATATACTGACATATAACACTGAGAGTTTTGGTAATAACCTTCCTCTACAATACTCCGTTATTCCCAAACTAGGCAATTCAAAATTCTTCTCCAGCAACAACATTACGCATAATATGCAGCAGAACCTCATGACAAAGTGTTCAAAGACTTTGGGCTTTTCTCCTCGTATCCAAAAGATGCCAACTTCAGAAAAGACACTATGTAAACATGATTAAAAATGGAAAAGATACCAGATAATTTTAAGTGAGAGTCTGCAAATGATGCCAAAGTTAATCATAATCTTCTTGTGCTCAGACATGCACATATCCCATGCTCATTCATTCAAAAAGCACTGAACAGCTTATACTAAAAAACAGGATAAGCCATTAATCTTTTAGAAATCAAAGAATACTAGAGCTTTCTTTGACATGGGTTCAGTAGCTCTTTGCCTATTTCATCAAGAAACACCCAGGCAAACTTCATGCCTCTCTTTTCATGCCACATTTGTTTGACATGTTCACAAAGAGATTAAGGTCTGAAGTACTGCCCAACCTCAGTCTGTCAATATCAGCTCAAAATACATGTGACATAGTATGCATTAAAAAATCATTTTCAGATTTTGATTAGTGACTGTCTATTATCATGCCTATTATGAATTTGGCTTTTCTTAACATCTAAAAATAACTCATCACCCCTTCTTCTGACCGACCTATGTACTAATCTTAATATGTGGTTAATGGATCTCATGTTCCCATGAGACAAAGCTTGATTCAAAAATGAAACACTTATTAAAAAAAAAAATTGTCAAGAAAACATGGGAACTAACAAATCCACAGACAGAATACTTTTTCAAAAAATAAACATTAGATATTTACTGTCGGATAGACACATTTTTAATGTGTAACTAATTAAGTACTCCACAATTGCAGAAGTACAGAATAAAACAAAGCAGTTAGCACATCTTCAGGCAATACTGATGTCAAGGTTGAGAGAAAAATTTGAATGTGCACTGTTATTTTTATTAATTTATTGTAATCAACAAAAGGAAAGAATGCTGTCCGGCAGTTTTTAATTTTAATGATTTTTTTTAAAAGTTTAGTTTTTCCATTAAAAGCTGTTCTGGGTTTTTTCCAAGTACAGTAAAAAAGAGTTGTCTCTGCCAATCAAGCAATACAAGTGATGGATAGTCACCTATACATAGCCCTAGAAACATTCACTAGCGGTGCAAAACCCCTCACACTAACAACCGGAACCATCTCTGTACAAAATAACCATTCTATGAAAAACCTTCTCAAAACGATTTGCTGACTGTCATGCAGATGTAAACAGTTCTGCTCTGATTCATTAATGATTGTGTGGTAATGTCACAGTAACTTTTAAAGAGTACATGTAAAATATTCACCTGCCATTTGAAGCTATTGAATGACCAACCAGATAACTATGCAGAGTGCCTCACAGTTCAGGCTGAATAAAACAATAATCTAGATTTCATTAAATAAAGTATACTGGGAAGGGAATGACTGCTAAAAGCATATATTGTTGCTAATTAGAAGTGGACTACATTTCAGTCATTTTTTTCTAACTGGACACCCTGTTTTTTTCTGTCATATTGTTGTGGTTTAACCCCAGTCGGCAACCAAGCACCACACAGCTGCTCGCTCACCCTCCCCCTGCCCCAGCGGGATGGGGGAGAGAACCGGAAAAAAAAAAACCTAAAACCCGTGCACTGAGATAAGGGCAGTTTAATAGGACAGCAGAGGAAAAAGGAAAGTAATAACAATAATAACAATAATGATAATAATAATAATAATAAAGGAAAATACAGAAGAAGTGATGCCCAATGCAATTGCTCACCACCCGCCGACCGATGCCCAGCCCGTTTCCGAGCAGCGATCGCTCCCCCCAGCCAGCTCCCCCCTGTTTATATACTGAGTGTGACGTCAGATGGTATGGAATAGCCCTGTGGCCAGCCTGGGTCAGCTGTCCTGTCTGCGTTCCCTCCCAGCTTCTTGTGCCCCTGACAGAGCATGGGAAGCTGAAAAGTCCTTGACTAGACTAAACACTACTGAGCAACAACTAAAACATCAGCATGTTATCAGCACTGTTCTCATACTAAGTCCAAAACACAGCACTATAGCAGCTACTAGGAAGAAAATGAACTCTGAATTAAGCTAAAACCAGGACACATATTTATGTTCCTTTTACTTACACAGTTTAGAAACATCTTATGTATGTAGCAAAGCTAGGATATATGATCAACGATGTCTGAGAGAATCTTTAAGTTACCACAGAGGAAGTGCGGATTTGAAAACTGATCTCTGGAGATGCTGGAACAGCACATAGGAGATAAAGTTGGTGAAGTGACTGGCAGGATATGAAGCTGGGTGATCATGACTGAAAGACTGTTCCTTCTTGCCAGCTATGAAAGAGTAAAAGAATTACTCCCCATCCATGACATAGAGATACCCCAACGTTTAGTAATCATGTAGCAGCACTGAATAAGAGGTAACATGAGAAGCTGTGAGAACAGGGCACAACCTGGAAGTTCTGACCCGACCCATTTTTACTGGATAATGTGAAGAGAAAGAAATTATAAAGTAATTGGAATATCCTTTAAACAGGAATAACCAGTTTACATCCCATGCATTGAAGAAAACAGGATTCACTAAAACAAAACTATTTTTAAGAGCACATTAGGCAAATATCTATCAGCAGACATTAAGATATAGCTGATGCAGTCTTGGAATAAGGGCACAAGACTGACCTCCAGAAAAAAAAAAAAAAAAAAAAAAAAAAAGTGCGGATCCTTANAAAAGACTGCTGAGTCTTAAAAATACACTTATATACTCCAGAGGCTCTCATCTCAGTGTAGCACTTCCATTGGGATGCTTACTCTCTCCCACAAGGCCTATCCAACCACAGCTCCATTCCTGTTCCTGTGCTCACTGCCATCCAATGTTCTTACAGACTCAGACCAGTTCCTTTGCAGCCTTGCTCCAGGGTAATTTATCTCCCACAACTGCTCTACCTCTTTTCTATTAAAGACAAATATTTTTTTTCTTTATGAATTTTTGCAGATGATACATTGCTGTTTCTAAAAATATTGGAATAATGTGACCTGTTTCTGAAATATACTTGTTTCTGAATCAAATTCAGTGTAGGAATGTAATACACTTCCAGTGTGCATTGCATCTACACGGCAAGGTTTTGGTAGTGGGGCGCTACAGGGGTAGCCTCTGTGAGAAACTGCTGGAAGCTTCCCTTATGTCCGACAGAGCCAGTGCTAGCTGGCTCCAAGATGGACCCACCGCTGGCCAAGGCCAAGCCCATCAGTAATGGTGGTAGTGCCTCTGGGATAACATATTTAAGATGGGGGGGAAAAAAAGAACCTGCACAACTGCAGCTGGAGAGAGGAGTGAGAATATGTGAGAGGAACGACTCTGCAGACACCAAGGTCAGTGAAGAAGGAGGGGGAGGAGGTGCTCCAGGCACCAGAGCAGAGATTCCCCTGCAGCCCCTGGTGAAGACCATGGTGAGGCAGGCTGTCCCCCTGCACCCCATAGAGGTTAACGATGGAACAGATATCCACCTGCAGCCTGTGGAGGACCCCACGCTGGAGCAGGTGGATGCCTGAAGGAGGCTGTGACCCTGTGGGAAGCCCACACTGGAGCAGGCTCCTGGCAGGACCTGCGAACCCATGGGGAGAGAGAAGCCCATGCTGGGGCAGGTTTGCTGGCAGAACTTGTGACCCTGTGGGGGACTCATGCTGGAGCAGTCTGTTCCTGAAGGACTGCACCCTGTGGAAGGGATCCACGCTGCACCAGTTTGTGAAGAACTGCAGCCCATGGGAAGGACCCATGTTGGAGAAGCTCATGGATGACTGTCTCCCATGAGAGGGACCCCATGCTGGAGCAGGGGAAGAGTGCGAGGAGTCCTCCCCTTGAAGAGGAAGGAGCGGCAGAGACAACCAGTGATAAACTGACCACAACCTCCATTCCCCATCCCCCTGTGCCACTCGGAGGAAGGAGGCAGAGAAATTGGGAGTGAAGTTGAGCCTGGGAATAATGGAGGTGTTGGGGCAAGGTGTTTTAAGATTTGGGTAGGTAGATTTTTAAACTCTGGTTGGGTTCTGTACTGAATTTGATTATATAGTATCACTGTCCTGCCAAACTGATGGGTAGTTACTGGAGGACTGAAATGTGACTTTGCATTTACTAGAAGAAAACAACTGTTCAAAACCACTGCAAGTTTAAAAACAAATAAACAAACAAACAAACAAAAAAACAAGAAAACCAACAAAACCAACCCTTAAGTAGTTTGCTTGGTTCAGCTGCACTGAACTTCAAGGTCAATTCAACTGCACATCACCCCTGTAACTCCACACTGGTGTCAGCCAAGATGAACAACCTCATGCACTGAGTGCCATCAGCGCAAATGAAAACAGCTCAAAAGAAAGATATTTAGTAGGCATGGTGTTGTTGAGTTGACGGTTGGACTAGATGATCTCAGAGGTCTCTTCCAACCTTAATGATTCTATGATTCTATATTACTTGAATCCTTCCTATTAGAACTTGTCTTTTTAGTAAGTGGTGTTACTTAATTGCTGTGCTAATTCCTCTGTTTTTTTCTTTCTATACTCAGGGAAAAAATTCAGATTTCTTACAACCTGTTTTTACAGATGCTACGTTACATTGTTATTCTACCCAAATGATGTGAAAATCAGTTTTAATACAAGCTTCCAAAGAAGCTTAATTATGAACGTGTAAGGATCACCTCAGCTACTTCTTTACAACCAATCTGCTTTCCATATTTTTTCCTCTATCAGCTGCACTGGGTTACCTGCAGAGTTAACAGCAGGTAGCAAAAAATTGACAAGATGAAGAATGCATTCGCTAACAGGGATTTTACATACCCCTAGCTCATGCATCACCACAGCTTACACAAGTTTTAATGACTCTTCTGAACTGACAAGCTGAGGATGCTCCCACTCTGTGGGACTAATCAGAACTAGTAAAATGCTTCAGTGACCAAAATTGGACTGAAAGTTGTGTAAGTGGTTATCTTGCCTTAAAGACAAATGGGGATAGTGGGGATTCATTTAATTTCTCTCAATTACAACATCCACTGAAAAAGAAAACACTGTTAAGAAGGCAATGAAGGCATGAGTAATTCAAATGGAGCAACAGAAAAATATTAGTGGAAAACACATCTGAAGTTTATACAGATGGACTAAATATTATGTAGAAATGTCCTGCTTCTGCATTCATCCTCCTGTATTAACAAGGGATCATTATACAAAATGGAAATTTCTATGAAATGACAGAATATGACAGACTACTTGTCAACAAATCTTTCTAGGTTCAGAATTGAATGAGGACAGTTTATTCTTGTTACATCAGTTGAGTGTATCAACTGCTGAAAACTTTATCTTTATTCCTCCACAATGAAACTATAATGCACTTGGTATAACCAAGAAAAGAATAAGAAGTATGCCAAGCTAGAAGAGGTTCCTAAAATATATATATATAAAAGATATGACTTTCAAGGTTAGTAACTGCTCAGTGGATTAGTCTGCTTCAGAGAAAATGAATTATTTTAGCAGGCTTAAAAAGCAGGAATTGCAAGCCGTGTGACCAGGAGTCATGAAACCGCTCAGAGGATGGGGAATTCATGTTAATGGCTTCTCTCTACCATGTGTAATATCTCTAAAGCCACATCGTCATTTTCTCTTTGACCTGCCCTGCTTAGAAAGGCAAGAACTTTTAAAGTCACAAAATCTTTATGAGGCACTGAACCGGACAGATAATTTTTGGCTGACCTCAGTTTCAGAGGGCATATTGACTAAACACATTCAGGTACATCTTGAGCAGACATCAGTGAAAATTGCAGGTGCAGTTCAGAAGTGACATATGGCCCCTTATTATCTCCACAAATATGCTGCTACTGCAACAATAAATCTTTAAAAGACATTACTAACTCCGTTTGAGGTCTTACATGTATCGATTGTTTATAAATCCATAAGGTTTGATCAAATGAAATATGCTATTGCTCTAATCTCCTACCCACAAATTACTTCCCATGGAAGCAATATAGTGATTTCTTTTCCCAGAACTGTAACAAACTTGTGAACAACAAACCATATCAAAATTTTATACAGAAATTTGAACACTTTTTTTTTTCCTTGTTTCTAATGCAGAAAGAAACAATACCAAATGTCATCCCCCCTCTCTGGGAAAGCATAGCTTATCTGTCCAAGAACACTTGTTTAATCATTCTGGAATTAAATAGGAAAAAAACTAAGGAGAGAAAGAAGGAAAAAATCCAGTCTGATTAAAAAATTGAGAAGTGGGTGGAGTGAACAGCTCAACGTTACATTCCCCCCAACCTGACCAGTGCCATGTGTTAAGGTGCCTTCTGGTAATACTAAATAGATCCAGTTTTTATCCACATTTCCTTAAACAAACTGGTCTAGTCAGGTTGCAGGAAAATAGTTCTCAAGTCATCTGCTAGACTCTTATGGGTATCCTGCAGTGACAACACAAGACGTCTGGTACTTTTCTCCTTTGTACATGTAACTCACTTGGAGTAAGTGTCAAGAAGCCAGAAAAAATACCCTCTGAACCTAGCATGAAAAGATGCAGCTATAGTATATCATTCTGCAATATAAAAACATTTTTGTAACAATTTAAGACCAAAAGTGCATTAGAGAGACTGATATACAAAGACGTATTCAATGCATGTACTGTACTATCTAAATAAATATAAAATTAAATATACAAATCAAAACAAGTAGAGCAATAATAAAATAAAATACCTACTATCACAGTGACTAATCCCACCAGCATAATACACAGACTTTTTGGCATTTTGATTCTTTTGATTTGATGCATATTCAACAATAAAACAGCAGCCATTCCCATGGAAAAAAGAGAACAACAACTTACAAAATTAGGTAGGTTAATACCTTCTTGAATATTTATGAAGTAGATAGGTATAAGAACTGTACTCTTCTCTTATGTAAGTATATGCTATTTACATTTTACAATGCTTTTCATAGGTTTTTTCTGCAACAATTTTGCACTAATAATCCTAATAATCCTGAAAATACATATTTAATTACACTATTTTTTTGCATGGTTAAGTGCACGTAAGGTTTTTTTCCATTGCATTTATTTAATTTCCTGTGTTTTAAGTGAATGAATGTCAGTTAAACATGTACCGATAATGCAGATCCTCTTCTAATGAATTTATGAAGTCAGTGTTAGTTTAAGCAGCCTGTTAGCATAGATATATGTAGTGGAGATACACAGTTATTGTCTACAAGCAACACACCAATGCTTGGAGGAAGCCATCCTCAGGACATCCACATGCTTCCCTGAAAGAATTACTATGTCTTCATTATGTTATCTGACACAGCAGGAACAGGCCAAGAAGAAAGTAGGATTTCTTGGGACGAAAAGAGCAGTTTCCGAACATGTAAGATTTAAACCCCAAAGATGAGATGCACATGATACAACCATAATGGTCACAGAGGCTTCTGTCTGCAGGACCTAATGTACTACCCAACACACAGTTTGACTAGAAACCCTCAAAATGCCAACTTTGCAAACGTTATATTTACCAACTAGTTCTAGTATCTTCAAGTTAAATTTTGAAGAAAATTATGTCAAAAAGACATTCTGATAGGGAATACTTAACTTGCATTTCTAATTTATACAGTTTACATTGCATATGAGTGGGAGACAGATTTTTGAATAATACAGTGGTGACTAGCCTCTATGTGAAGAGAAGGATGAGGGATGTGAGGAATTAGTAAGAAGGAAAGAACACATGCATCTCTCAGGGGTCTGACAATGGCAAACCCAGTGATGCACAGTCTAGGAGCCCACTACAGAGTTGTATGGACAGTGCTCCCAAAAATGAGAAATATACTTCCTTAACTAAGGATGCATAAAATACTATAGTGAACAACACTAGAGCAGAGTCAGAAGAAAAGATTTATATTGTATGACTATCAGTATATGCACAAATGCACAGCTATATCCATGGATTAAGAAATATTTTACTGTGCAATTTACCACATGTAGCTAGATACATAAAACCACCTGCAGAACCTGCAATATTAGCCCCTATACATAAGAATGTCTGAAAAATCCATTTCCCTTCCTGTTACAATGCATTATTAAAGCATTAAAATAAAAAATCCTTTTTTTTTTTTTTTTTCATTTCCATAGACAGAAAAGTGTGCCTGAAAAGAAGGAACGTGTCCAAACATAGAACATACATAGAAATGCTACATATAAACAGTCAGGACAGAACAATACATATAGACAAGAATCCATATCATCTGATATTCATTATGATCATCATGATCATCAAAGCAGCTTTAGGTATTATAGAGAGGTAAACTGGTCTATCTGGAATAGATGGGAAGACAAGAGTGTGTGAGGGACAACCAACAAAAAGACGGACAAAACAAACACACAGTCAGGTGTTGGTTATATAATGAACACAGAAAGTAAAAGGGCAACACCTGTCATGCAGTCTGGCTTATATAAAGTTTTACAACTAGCAAGAAGCCAAGAGAAAAATGGTGCCCTTGGTATTACTGGGACTGCATCTGCTGATGACTTGGCACTTCATATACAAAGCACGGTTTTAAGACTGTGTATTTCACACATGTAATTTGCTATGCAGAGGTATAGGCAGGTGTCTTGTAAAATTTTCAAACATACCTGAGGAAGCAGGGAAGGGCCTCCCTTTAAACCAATAGAAAGTTGCATATAGATCATTCCATATAGGCACCTACCTATAGCCACCTAACAGCTTAGAAAATCAGTTGTACATACTTATGGTAGCTACTTTCCAGCAAGAGTATCAGCAAACAGCTATCAGACAGGACTGCACTAAAGGGTGCTAAGCAACAGTACAGAAAGGCCTGCAAAGTGAAAGAGAGACTCAGTAGTTAACTCTCAGCTACTTTACCACTGAGAGGACAATTGCTGCTTTGGTTTCTGTGTTCTGTAACTCAGGACAGCTGACAAAAAGTAATTCAATATGTATTACTCAACATATGTAATTTATAATTTCAGCTCCTGCTGAATTCTAGTTTATGGCCTCAGAATTGCTTTCATTGTTAATGTCTTACTAGACAAATAACTAGCATTAGCAGCAGCCAATGGTGGGTGAAGATATACTGCTGTTCCCACGCAGATGCAGAGGTGGGACTGCCTCACATGTACTACGTTAGTGCCACTTCCCCTGGTGAAAATTCATGCAGGTATGATGCGTACAGCTGGCTCCACACAAAGGCAGTGATGGGCTTGGGGGAGAAGAAAGGTGATTTTCAATTTCCAGTTCTAGATTTCCCTAACCAGTGAGATGAAAATATCATAGTCTTCATAGTTTTCATGGTCACACAGAATGTGTGATCATTGAGTCTGAAAGCAGACTGTCCTGGTTTCAGCTTAATTCAGAGTTAAGTTTCTTCCTAGTAGCTGCTATAGTGCTGTGTTTTGGACTTAGTATGAGAACAATGCTGATAACGTGCTGGTGTTGTAGTTGTTGCTCAGTAGTGCTGACACTAGTCAAGGACTTTTCAGCTTCCCATGCTCTGCCAGGGGCACAAGGAGCTGGGAGGGGGCACAGGCAGGACAGCTGACCCAAACTGGTCAAAGGGCTATTCCATACCATATGGCGTCACGCTCAGTATAGAAACTGGGGGGAGTTGGCTGAGGGGGGCAGCGATTGCTGCTCAGGGATGGGCTGGGCATTGGTCAGCGGGTGGTGAGCAATTGCATTGTGCACCACTTGTTTTGTACAATCTTTTATCATTACTATTATTATTATTATTTTCTCTTTCTCTACTATCCCATTAAACTGTCTTTATGTCAACCCACGGGTTTTAGTTTAGTTTTTTTTTCGGTTCTCTCTCCCATCCCACTGGGGCGGGGGGAGAGTGAGCGAGCAGCTGTGTGGTGCTTAGTTGCTGATTGGGGTTAAACCACAACACAGACTTGTAATATATGGTAGCCCATAAAATTTATATTTCTCCTACACACACAAAGACACAAAACAGTCACCAACATCCTATGATAGACCTAAGTCCTAGTAGAAAAGACCAAGGGACAGAAACCATGGTATGTGCAAGAGGCAGGAGAAAACAAAAGCTCTCAGAAAAGTACAACCATTAGAAAGACTTTTTAAAAGATTTTGAAAGGATCATGGGAATGATGTTGCCCTGCTGTATCTCATTTTAGCTCTCCATTTTGTACTAAATCTGTTTTCAGTTCTGAAAGCTGAAGTCTGCCACCCTGTCATACATATTGATGAGGCCTAAATTAACAGTGTGTATTGATATTAAACTGGAGTTAGAAAGACTACTTCTATAATACATAAGATTGCTTACAGTTATTTTAAAATAATTAAAAGGGAAAACAACAAATACTTTTGATACTTGTATACCTTGTCATCCATGATGTTTAAAGCCTGTCCATTTTGATGGAATGCAGCTTTAAAGAATGTCCTGTTACACGCCTAAAAACCAAAAAGACACTGACATACTTCAATGCTTTTAAGAGGTTATGGAGTAGCAGTGAAGTGTTACTGCTCTTCTTTTTGCAGAGCACAATAGCATGAACCATAGCATTAGAGGACACCTTGAAAAGAGGTGTGCAGCTTTAAAAAAGAGCCTAAATTCAAGCTCTGTAGGACTTAAGGATGCGTTTCACTGGTTTGTTAACACTTATAGCTACATTTAAATGTTCGCCCTTCCTTCAAACTTAGTCAAGAGTCCAGCCTGTGATCCTCTGACTTTGGGTAGACTGTTCAGGTTAGTAAGATGGGGTACTCAATTTTCAGTATTTGTTCTAAGATTGTTTCCAATACTTGCAGAAAAACTTTATCCATCAGTATAATGCACTGAATGAAATTTCAGAGGAAAATGATGCAAGAAGAGGTGCAAAGAAGGGGAGGAGAAAGGAAATTGTCTAACACTAGAAAGTAATTTATGTGATCAACCTATCATTAAAAGTAAGGATATGAATTCTTCCCTTCCTTGAAGAAAGGCAAGCAAGATCCAAAGGCATAGGTAAAGCATTCAGGAATCCTGAAGAGTTATGCTTACATGGGTACAAAATAAGGTTGGACAGAGTGCACAAACTGGGGTTTCTAATCCATTTGGTTTTGTTGAAAAGGCACTAAGATTATTACAAATAAACTGAAATACTAAAACTATTTCATTTGCATATCAGAATGGTAGTTCGGTAGTCATGACTTCTGCTTGCTTCGAGGGGCATATGAGTAAGCTCTTATTTGAAAGTCTCACCCAGAAGTAAAGATTCTGCATGTCCCATAAAACCATCTGGTATAGATCAACAATGAGTATTTCAATGAACAACTGTAGTCTTGTGCTCCCAGCTAAGTGGTAATAGACCCCTCCCCATGTACTCTGGTTACACATGTCAACATGCTGTGTTGATTCCAGGGAATAAATACTGTGATATTGAGCTATTGGTCATTTATACTATTAAAGATTGTTTAAAAATACTGTTTCTGTATCCTTGCTGCACAGACCTTGTATACTTCCTGTAGATTGCATGAGCACATCTGAGGTTGCACATCAAGTATATGTAGTTACCTTAAATTGTTTTCAGGCCACGGAATTTACTATTATTCACATATGCATACTACTCCACTATGCATTAAGAAATTACATTCACCACTTGCACACACTATCATTTGTAAAATACTAGCATAAACGTTAAAGACCAAAGTTTAAGCTTCTGTACAAGTTAAATGTATTTTTTACTTTCTTGACTTATTTGTTCTGTATAATTACTATGCATTTCCTCAAAACATTAACAAGAGACAACTCACTCTCTTACAAGAATGATAAATACAATGTATGTGACTCTATCACTTCATGATTAATAGGGCCTTTTTTATTCATGAAGTTAGATGTCAGACTCAGCTGAAAAATGCGTATCATCTTATATGTATGTATTCCAAAGCCTAGTAAAATTGCTTTATGCTGCTACAGATGGATACAATAACAACCACTTTTCATTGTTTTTCGAATTGGCATGAGATGTATGTCAAATGATGACCTTAAACTTCCTGTGTTGGAAATTTCATTTAACTTGACAAATATTCTGGATGCCAGAAAAACATAGTAATAACAATTCACATGGACTCTACTGTATCTTCTAACCACAATCCTAAAAAAAAATCCTTGAAGCTTCAAAATAACCACTGGTCTTCTGTAATTTGGAAAGAAAAACTGCACAATAGCTTTTTTGTTTCCTCATCATCTTTTCAGTTGTCCTCTCACTAGACTGAGAAGTTTACTTTTAATTTAAGACCAGTGCACTCTTTTCCTTTAAGGCTTACTTCAAAGTTAGTCGATGATAATTGTTGGAAGTACTGTTACTGCCTGTATGTTTCAGAGAATATTCCTCCTTTCATTCAGAAAAAAAGATTTAGGATGCGTCCATGAGCAGCACCCCACCAAAACGGATTACCTCATTCTCCCTGTAAGTTATATAACAGAGTAATAATGAGTATTACGGAAAGATTTTAATTGAAAATTGCCTAAAAATCAAAAAGGACAGTTAATAGGTATATTACAGTATGTCCTGAATCCTACACTCGGTTTTCATTATAAGCTATTGCACTGGCTGATAAACCTCCAAATTTATCTTAGCTCATTCTTAAATAATTAATAGACTCCAGAGGCCATGAAATCAAGTAATGTAAAACTGAAGAAAAGTGAAGTTGTACATTAGTGAATCAAATCCTATATATTTTCCCTGAAAGGAATATTTGATATTTTTGACACATTTGTTATATACAGCAGTTGTACCAGACTGAAATAGCCTATGTTTTCTTTCTATTTTCCTAGTTATAAAATTATGATTATTCATTATTCAGAAAATGAGAAATAGCATACTAACTGAAGAAAAAAAAATACTTGTAATGTACTTATTCATATTAGAGACTACATTTTTTAACAGATTTCAAGTTACTGAAGGTAGAAGACTAAAGGCTTTGCTGCTACAGTTATTTATTTCCAGGCTGCAATTAACTGTTGAAGAGAATATGTTCATGATAAGCTTGAACAGTAACTTAATGTGTATGATCTTAGGAAAGCAGTTTTGTGCAGACTCTACAATACCATTTTTTTTTTTAATTTCCTTGCTGTAAGTGAAGTCTTGACTTTAGGGAAAAAAAATATCTGTTTTTATGCATCCTAAGTATACTCCCATTGTCTTCAGTAAAACTAAAGAGGGGTTGTAAAAATCTAAAATATATGTGAGTCTTTGCAATGCCACCATCAAATTCCTAATACGCCATTAATCTCAAGCTGTTATACCAATCCATAAGAACTATTTATTTTTAACGTCACTTCAGACTACTCTGTTGCCAGAGAGATCTCGTTTTGACCAAAAGAAAACTCCAAAACCATACAAACTTTGTTATGATAAAGGTCTTCTCAGTGACTTGATTTGTTTCTTCACTGTATGACATAAATGCAGTCTTCTTTTACAAATAGACGCCTACAGTGTTAGTACTTCTTTTCCTTAAGCATCATAGATTTTAAATGTAACAATGTGATAAATGCAAGAAAAATTCCTGTAAGCTACTTATCCAAATATCAGTAAAACTACAAGTCATTCCAGATGTAATCACTCCCTTTAAAAACCAAAGAGCAGTGAAGCATGCAGGGCATCTGATTATGGTCAGCTGGCAACAGAATCTCTGATTTAGAGGTAAAACTTCCTCCCGTTGCACAGAGTACTTTGAAACGGCCCAGCCTTTTTCTCCTGTGAAATGGAGTCTGTTCTTGGGATGCTACATCCAAGCCATGTGTACCATGAATGTACTGTGTACTGGATGAAATGTGTCTATCATGGCTGCAAAAACACAATTAAAGAGCATAATATAAAGACTTGCGGG
>VZTL01007085.1:0-23381 GCA_013400535.1 Scopus umbretta
GGACCTCTGCTCTCAGGCAGTCTGTTGCTAAGCGTAGCTAGGGCAGGGCCTTAGGATGGACATCTAGAGCAGCATCGGTGTTGGACAACGAGTGTGACCCTGCAAAGTGCAGCTTCTGCACGTGAGGTGGTTAAGTACCTTTGGTTTTAAGAGGTCTTTTCAGTCCCATGTGGTGTCCATGCTTTGGCTGGTGGGTGAAAAAGATAATGTTCCTGCAAAGAAGCTGGGCAAGGTCTGTCTTTTAGTTAAGCAAATTGTTCCAGAAAGCATATTGTTATCCCTGAGGTAACGCAGGGATAAATCCCTGACCATGCGTTTTTAGGCCTTCATCTCTTTCTGCTAATTAACTGTGTGTGTGGGCCCGGCTCCTTTCCAAAAAATGCTGAACCTACACTCAAAGTGTAATTTAAGTTGTAGTAACCCACTTGTTCTTTGAATGTTTGTGTATATTTGTGAATCTTTGAATCTTTTTTGTGTTTGAACAGTACCACAGCTTCACTGTTTCGGTCAACGTGACCTCATGTATATGTCGCTCTGTAAAGCACGAATACCTTTTTCTAATTCCCATCTTCCGTTGTTGTTACTCGTTTAGCTGCGTAGCTTCTCCACTCCTCTTGTCTAGAAGGAAAAGGCACGTTTGCGATGGTAAAAACCCAGACACGAGAGTATTAAAACCAAATCTGCTGAACCTGCCGCGCTTTTCCCGTTCACTGTGTTTCACTTGGCATTGCGGCGTCTGCGTGGGGAGCAGCAGGGCCAGTGAGTTGCTGGCAATACGCCTTGTCTTCCTTCTCTCTTTTCGGAGTGGGGACTTTGTAAGGCTTGGTGGAGTTGCTGAGAGTCACCTGGTAAATGTTGCGTAATCGCTCCCCTCCCCGTTTTGGAGGGCCCAGAGGGCTGGAAAGGATCCTTCTAGCAGCATCAGTTTGTGCTCAGAATTAAGAGGGCGCACCACAGTGTTCTTCACACCACGTGTTCCTCCCCTCTGCCTTTCGGTCGTGTTGTTTTCCAAAAGAGGTGGGATGCTCTGAGTGTATCCATATTAAATTCTTGTGTCTAGCTGGAAGCGTCACTTGAAATAAGTGTGTTTGCACCGGGAGGCCTTTCTCGTGCTCTCTTGCAATGCTGTGCACAACTGATGGGTTTTGCTCTTACCGTGTATCTTGCTTTGCTCCCCCCTTTATCTTTGCCCGTCATGATAAAACTGCAGAAAGCTTTTACAGGCAGAGGAGTGGTGCCGGGAAGCTGCCCAGCGCTGTGACGCTTCAGCGTCGCTGCAACGCTGCCTCACCAGGGACCAGAAGCCCAGCAGTTGCTGCTTATTTTTAATTCTTTTCTCCCCTCTCTCCCTTTTAGCCTTCTTGCTTTCACCTGCGGTTCGGCACCAGAGTTCCCAGAGCACGTCACTGCAGCAAGGGTAATGTCAAATGACTTTCTGCTTGTCTTTTTGCCCCTTGAAATGCTGACCTTCCTTGGTGGGGGTGGGGGGGGGCAGCTTGTTTTTCCTTTGGAAAGGAGGCTTGTCTGACCCCTTTGTCAGTCTGTCGCTTCCCAGTAAGGTTTAGACTCTCTGCCTGCCTTCAGTCACCTTTGCCAGCAGTGTGCTTCCATTGATTTGTGAAATTAAGCAGCAGAGTCTAGAGACAGATAATTAGATCCTTCGCTGAGAAAAGGGCCCCAGCGTGGGCTCAGCCCGTAGCTGACAGGCCGCTCAAGTCAGGACGTTGCAAACTCCTCAGCTGCGGAAGGGGCTTCAGCTGACACTCATCTTTTTAGGTACAGGTGGTGCATCCTCAGGCAAGGTTCCTCTCCTGCCTGGAGTCTCCGATATCTGACAGATACTGAACTTGCTCTGCAGTCTGCATAAAATGTGATTAACAGCCCAAGCACTGCAGGACTCCGAGCCAGGAAACTTCAGGCTTCATTTGTTTCAGCACTTTGAGAGCTGCTTGTTTGTGTCTTTATTCTGTTTCCTCTGCTGGGATCTCACGCAGAAGTCCCTGGACAGAGCTGCAGGCTGTGCTGCTGCTTGCTTTAACCAGGAGGGGACACTGCAGAAATAGAGAACTCCTGTGAGCGGCGTGGCGGAGGGGGGAAATGGCAAGGTCTGCTCCTTCCCTCTGCGCTGCTGAAGGGTGCAGGGGGGCGGCCTCTTCCCGCTGGTCTTCAGGCGCGTGGGAACACAGTTTGGATCTCTGTCCCCGTGACGCAGCACCCAGCATTACTGCTACACCCCTCAACAGGCCACAAAGCCTTGCTGCTTGTGGTTACGTACTTGCTCGCAAGTGCTTTGAGTTTCTGTTAAATTAAAGCCCTTTGAGAGGCGTAGCTGGGCATTACAGAGGAAACTGATGAAACGCGACGGCTGCTGTGTTAATCTTATCTTCTTTCGCTAGCATCAGATGTTTTTTCATGAATATTTTCTGCATTTTGCCCATCCTGTGTTATTACAGAAAGTGTGGATCTCAACGCACAGGAACTTCTGAACTTCCCTTCCGTGACGGAGACGGTATTTACTGAGCAGCACCTTTCTCTTCAAATTTCAGAAACCGATACCTTTCTGATCATCTCACTGAGATCCAGGGTGAATCTCCCTCCTCTGCAAATCTAAGATTGTCTTTGTGGTATCCTAGATTCTTGCTTAATAAGGAACTATACTCCGATGCCTTTTGGTCGTGTGTCTCTTTCTGAGTAAAGGCATTTGGCACCTCTCAGGATAATCTCTGAATGCTGCAGGCTGGGCCTTGTGCCTCCTTTCCCGCCCCCCTGAAACGTGTACCGCAGTTCTGATGAAAGTACTGTCCTTGGTTAGGGTGGTGCTTTTCTCTCCAGTTCTGTGAGAACAAATCAGTAGTTTTTGTAACTGGCTCTTACGCAGAGACGTAAACAGCTGCCTCTGGTCCTCCTTGTTGTTGCTCCTTGTCCTAGAGATCTTGAAAAACAGCTAATTATAAGCAAGTGCCATTTGCATTTTTTCCACTCAAACTCACACTGTGAGTTTCGTGTAGTGTTTCATTTTTGAATTAACACCCTGTGGCACATTTGAGCAGCGTTAATTGTTGTTCATCTCCGACATTTTAAATGAGGTTCTTGTGATTTAGTGCTGTCTGCACCGCTGTCAAGAAAAGCAGTGCGTGCGTGCAAATACCTGCGGTACTGACTGTACAGGGCTCGAGGCAGTTGGGAACTAGTTCAGTTTTGAGGCAGAGGATCCCTCCCAGTGACAGTCTTGGGAAAAGCGGAAGGAATCCACCATGACAGCTAATGAGAGCGTGTTGCTGGCTGCTAGCTGAAACACCCCTGGCAGTTTTCAGTCTTTCGTTCGGTACCTATACTGTAGCCTGCTTGCCTTCAGGCCCCCAGTTTATTCACTAAACTGAAGGTGTCCCGTGTTGTGCCAGCGTACACTGTTTTCGGTAAGAGAGCAACATCTAAGTATAGAAAGTAGAGCAGGCTTCAAGTAAGAGGTCTTCTGCACAGAATTTGTCATTCTGTGTTTGAGTTGTGCAACACAGTTTGAGCTGTGGTTGCTCCCATGATTGTATCGGTGCTGAAAGATCCTAAAGGGACGCATCTGTGATGCTCAGGAGTCCCCCAGGGCTGATCACCAGGAAGGTCTTCAGGGACTGATGCAACGTCTTGAAATGGAGAGGTTCTTGCCTCAGCGGTACAGTTGCAGAGTGTTTGAAAAGAGATGTTATTATTAAAGCGATTCTCTATGACAGCAGTGGAAGCTACCCTTTCAAGAAGAATCAGGATTTAATTTGCACCTTTTAGCAAAATATCTTGGTGCTCAAAGTCACAGTGAGGAGCGATGCTTGTGCTTGGCTGGATGGATGTGGGACAGTGCATGTTCCACTCCCTTCTGTGGGCAGCCTGAACCAAGATAGGCATGGGTCTGAGAAATCTTGTTACATGCCTTTGCTAGTCCCTCCCCAGCGTGGTATTGTTGATGATGACAGACATGGTAATGGCACAGAAGAGGCTTTGGGGCTACATGTTTGTGGTATTAAATGCTGAATTGCACCGGGGCTGCCAGAAGCTGTTGTTACTGCCATTCAGGGAATGCAGCTGTAAGTGACAAAGGAAGAGCAACCTCATAACTCTCCTGTAAAGAACCCAGCTGTGGTCTCAAGGCCCTCTCTAAACTACCCATTTAGCAGAGAAGAGCTTCAAAAAATAGAGGAAGAAAGGATGCATGTGAATCATTCATGTGTAGCACTCGAGGCTTGTTTAAGAACACTTATTAGACCTTCTTCCCCATCAAAGGCACGTTGCAGCCTCCTGGATGCTCCCCGCTATCAGATAACTTCAGAGCTTTGTGTCTGGTGCTGAAGTGGGTTGAGGAGTGTTAATGTGTTCAGCCTCTCAGCTGTGGTGGAGGTAACTTGTATCTGTACCTGGAAAAGCTTAACAAGAGCCTTCTACCTAAAAGTCGCGCGTAAGCAAGGCTTAAGGTAGGTCTCTTTGCATTGGACTTGGTGACGAAATTCCAGTCTGTGAAAACAAGGCAGCGGAAAGTCACCGGTGGTTGCTGAGCTTGAGCACCACTAGCACATCCAGCTGCAGATCTCAACATCAGGAACAAGTGATGACCTAGACTGGGTGAACTTTCAGTTCATTTTCAATCTGTTTCTTTCTGCACTCTTCCCTTCTTTCAAACTATTTCAAATAACATTCTGAAGTGGGAAGTAAAAAAAAAAAAAAATCCATTTCCCCATACTGAATTTTATGATAGGATGGGAGTAAAGCAAACCAACCACTAAGGCATTTATCCCTTTTTCTTTAAGCTTGCTGTGATTCATGGTGGACCTAAACAACATTAAGCCCTGGGAGCAGCGACTGTGTTTGGGAGCACATTTGCAGGTTGAACTCAGAAATGAGACCAAGTGTTTCTGCATGGTTTTGAACAGCCTTCTGATATGGGCTGCAGCTTCAGCACTTTTGCAGCATTTCTTGTCCTACTGGAGTGCTTTTGCCAGGCGCTGGGTGGAAGGTCTGGGGACTTTGCCATATCCATTGTCCTCCGTTGGATTAAGTCCTAGGGAAGTAGCATGGCCTTTGCCTTGCCTGCCACCCTCCGAAACACTTATGGCAGGAATAGAAAACCTCACCTTGCTCATGAGCTGCTGCAAAGTGAAACGTGATGGGTGGGAAATTGCCTTCTGGCCCAAGTGGGCTTTGGGTTGAGTCTTTCATACTGACAAATTGTTAAGTTGCCTGTACAACCTCTGTCCCCCCCAGTGGAAAACCACTTTCTACTCCATCTCCAGCTTTTTAACCTTTTTTTCTCCAAAACATTATTCTCTTGACAATACCTGCTTGCTACAAGTGAACCTTACCTTATCATTCACAGACTTGTTGCCAAAACATCTCTGACTTCACCCCCATGGCCTGAAGTGAAACTTCCAGATCCAGTAGAAGAGGCGAAGTACCATGCAGGTAAAGGTCTCCAGTCTCCAAGTGAAGACTAGACTCTAGTATTGCTGTTGGTGGCCTGACTGAGCGTAAATAAGTGTCTCCAATGATTGGAGCTAGTTTTTGTCCTTTGCGTTTTTGTCTTATTTCTGGCATGTGTTAGCATCGCTGGACTTGTGCTTCAGCTGCTGGTATTGAAGATGTGGGTAGAATATGAGGTCTCCTTAGTTTATGACAGCATGACAGCTTGTAACACTCGGAGAGGAATCTTAGCTGATGAGATGTGTTGCTTTCTAAAGCATGAAACAAGCCTTTTGGACAGGAGGAAACAGTTCTTTTTCCCTTAATGGATAAATCAAAAAGCTAAAGCCAGCATAAGCAGTTGGATGGTGGGCACATCAGAGAGCTGGTGTATTTTAGTGCATAAAACAGAACACTAGAGCCAGCGTAAGCAGTTGGATGGTGGGCACATCACAGAGCTGCAGAGGGGTGACATAAGGCAGTGAGCAGCTGGGAAGTGGCGTAACGTTAGTGAACGTGTTCTTGTCCTCACATCTGGTCAGGACCATTGAACGCAGCCAGTGGTTCTCCTGTAAGGAGCATGTGGACTGTGCAGTGGTCAGCCTCACACGTCAGCGAGTGAAGTGCCCGTAGCTGTTTAGCAACCATCATCATCGCTTGGCCTTGCTAGAACATGTCAGTCTTCCACTTGTAACCAGACACAGGTTCCCCTGGCAGGTGGGGATGTGAAAATCAAATACAGAGCAGGCCTACGTGTCTAGCCTCGTATTGCCCAGGTGGGGCTGGTGTCATCCAGACCGTGCTAGGGAAGGTAGTGGGGAAGCCAACACACGTCGTTGTGGTTTAACCTGGCAGGCAGCTAAACACCACACAGCTGTTTGCTCACTCCCTGCCTCCCCAGCGGGNGGTACAGGATGTTTCTTGGAACTAGGCAGTAATGAGCCCCAGTGGGTGAATTTCTTTTACAGTTTCTGTGATGGTGGCAATTAGCAGTTGTGTGCTTCATGCAGGCAACGAGGTCCTGTGTTTATTAACAGGCAGTCTCACTGTCTCGTTGCATTAGCCTCTGGGACATCTATGAAAGGCACCTGACTTCTCTGCTTGAGGTGGGAGAGACCCAGGAAGTAAAGGAAGGGAGTTCTTTTGCAAGGAGAGGGTGAGAGGAGAAAAGCTGAGTTGTGTCCACCTTTTTGCAGCTAGTCTCCCGTCATCTGGCTGAAGCGTGTTAATAACTGTGTGAGTGACGTGCTTTGGAGCGAGCCTCCCGCTCCAGGTCTCCTCTCTGGCTGTTTTTCATCCCGCTTTTTATCTTCTTGGCGCTCCTGGGATTGCTCAAGTGACAGATGAGTGTTCTGTCCTGACCATGATTTGACCCAGCAGTGAACCATAACCCGCTCAGTTTGGTTTGCTGAAGCCCTGTGGTGAACAGGGTCCCGTGTCCCTCTGCCTGATTCACATGGGATCCTCGGGGCCGCTGTGATTTCCGTGCCTTGTAACCTCCTACTGTTTATGAGCTTGCATTATTATTTTCTGGCTGTGCTTATCCAAAGCAAATAACAGCAAGAGCATTTGAATTCTGCCTTCTCTTTTCCTGCTGGCTATGGAAACAGCCATGGATATTTTAGGAAGGGTTGCTCCACATGGTGCTGAGAAACAAGCCATACTAGCTATCAAATGGTAACATCACTTGATGTTTCCTGTCACTAGAGGTGTTTGGAAGAGTTATAAACAACTTCAGAGTCCAAGTACAGTGAAGAAAATGTACCTTTTTTGTTTACAAAAAGATGAGAAAGCCCTGTGGGTAAAAAGTTGAAATCTGGCAAGGAAATAACCCTTGTTAGAGCATGACTCTGCATGGGATTTTTTGCTAAGAGAAAATGGTAGGTCAGCATTTTGAAATTTTGGTTTTGAAGTGTTGACCTCGGGACTACTGATATACCTAGATCAGCAGTTTAGAGCTGGAAGAAATTTATTTTCCCGTTGTGCCATTGCGGGTGTAGCAAAGAGAAGGGATTTGTATTTTTTCTCTGGACTTCTTGTAGTGGTCCACTGTGAATGAGAGAAATGAGCATACAGTGGATTTTTCTTCTGGGACAGCAATTCCAGCAACACACAAGCCAAGCTAAACTCTTCATTGTAGTGGGAACTGCAGCAACTACTGCCTTGCAAATAATTTCTGTTCTTACCTCTACCTTTAATAGTTTGCATCTGCTGGATTGAAACTTGGACACTTTCAGTGTGTTCCTGTAAGGGCTGGGTTTGGTTTGACGGGCTGCTAAATTCTTGTCTATCCCAAGTGGATGTTGTTTTGTTTACATTCCAAGAAAAAATGATTCAGCCACTTTTGAGGACAATGAAGAAAATCTATTTTTCCAGTTATAGAAAGGTTGCTCTTTTTCTGAAGAGCTCACGAGGGTGGAAAGCTGCTATCTGACAGTGGAATGGCACTCATTTAGCCATACCTTTTGATGTTCCCTTAAAAACTGGTTTTGCCTTCACTGCACAGGAAGCTGATCACAGAAAATGGAGTTTGTTCCTGTGCAGGACCTCATCCCTGGGATTTGTACTGCTCCTGGCACCTGCTCTGCATGTGTGTGCATATGGGAAGAGATTTTCTGGAAGAGAGGGAGGGAAAGGTCTCTTGTCTTTGCTGCAGGTACAAGTTCTCAGGCCAGGCTTTGTTAGTACGCTGGAGCCCTTTTTCCTGTGTACTTTGCCAAAGCCTTCCTGATGTTCCTGTGTGCCTTACACAGTATTCCTGGGCCTTCTGCATATTACTTGGAAATTGAGGGGAGCTCCCCTCCAAATGCATGGACAAGCGCTCTTTCCTGGAATGCCTTACATCTGAATATAGTGCATTTGTAGGATGCCTAAGAAATAGGCTGAGAAGTCAAGTCTTTGATTAGCTGCACAGCATATATGTTAGGCATTTACTTATGCATGGGATTGCCAGCAACTAAAATACAAATAGGTCGTTAAGTTTACGAAAGGGAGGCTCACACCCTGTAGGAAACAACATTGCTGTTGATCCTTGCTTAAAGATTCCCAGAAGATAAGAGTTTTGGTGGGAGAGCAGTGTGGCTGAATTAGTTCTGAACAGCTCTTCACACCTTGCTGGGTTTTCTACACTGACTCCTTCCCTGCTGTTTGCCAACAGAAGTGGTACAAAAGGTCAACAAGATGATCGCAACGGGGCAGTACGGAAGGCTCTTCGCTGTGGTCCACTTTGCCAGCAAGCAGTGGAAAATAACCAGTGAAGACTTGATTATGATGGACAATGTACTGGAGGCTGAATGTGGAGATCGAATCCGGATGGAAAAGGTGACGTGCCGTGCTTCCGCAGCGCCTGTGATGCTATGCTGTGTACGGGGCCAGAGCAAATTGCCTGCGGACATTCCTTGAGGCATAACCAGTTTTTAAAAACACATCCTGAAGGGCTCCTCTCAGATCTCCTGTTCTTACTCCAGCTACTGGCTTTGCCTCTGTTTTGTTCCAATTTCAGCTACTCTATTAGTGATAATGTTATTGTGATTTCTGTTGAACAGGGTTGGAATGAGTTGTGCCACACTCTGTTATGAGGCAGATTTTTGTTGTACTAACTTCATCCAAAAAAAGAAAATTACAGTTGTTGTTTCCAGAGACGGCAGCTAAAGACTTTGTTTACCTTGCGACTCCAACACCCAAAATACTTGCAGTACTCCCAGAGGGACTGTCACTGCTCAATGCTTTGCAAGATCCTTATCGCGCTGAGTGTGTTGGGTGGAGGGAGAGGGATGGTGTGTGTAGGAGAGAATTGCCAAGATGCAATTCAATGTCTTTATTCTTAGCCTTGGTTAACTAGCAGGAACTGGTACAGGCTTATTAATCCAACCTTAAATGAAAGATTATGAAGTGGGATTCTGTTGGATTAATCTTAATGTTGGTTGTTAGAGCCAAGCAAGCAGTTAACAAGAGCCAGGCAGTTTTTCTACTCATCCATTGCCTTGCAGTCCAGTTTTGAGGCAGCTTTTTAGGCGTGCCTTCAGCTGTGTCCTGCATCCTTGTATACAACAGAGAGGAGTGATTTGCATGGAGTAGCCAGCTAGGAATGCAAAGGTCTAGGTGGGAGTGACTAAGGTGAAGAACTTGCCTAACTACCATAACCCTCTGGGGATTTCACTGGCAAGTAAAACAAAAGACAGAACATCTCGTGACCATTTATTTGTTGCTTTTAACTGCTGCCGTACAATTAGTGTGGGGAAGGAGGCAGTCTGTAAGAAATGCTGCCTCTTCTCAGGAGATCCTCTCTATTACCCTGCCTCTGGTCCTTTAGATAGGCAAGTGGTTGAAATGCCCTGAAAAAAAAAGGGCTACTCCCTGGGGTGGTGAATCCCCCCGAGATGTTCGTTTCTTTATTGCCCCTCTTGAGGCCTGATGGAGGTGAAGGAGGAAGGTGTTTCTCTACTGGGATGTGTAGCAATCGCTATAAAAAAATCCAATGACTTTAGGAGCTTCCATTCATTCAGATCCCACACAAGACATATTATTCTTCTTCCCTGTATTGCTTTTCGTATCTTTTACAACTGTTGGTGAGCCAGAACAGAAAGGCTCAGTGTGTTCTGATCAACAGGAAAGATACTTCCAAAGCATGTTTTAGTAGGATAAGCTCTCCTGGAAGACTTGTCTGTTTAATGAATCTATTTCTTGCCTTTCCCCACCACCCCTCTCTAGTAACAGTGTCAGGTTTGAAATGTGTAAAAGCCTATTTTTAAGCAGTTTGTCTCCTTTTTGGTGACTGTAGAATTTGGAAGATATTGTTTGCATTTCTACTGGGACAATGAACCAGTGATGCATGCCTGATTTATTTTCCATAGGTTTTGCTGGTTGGTGCTGATGACTTCACGCTTATTGGAAGACCACTCCTGGGGTAAGATGTCTCATACAAGAATTATTTTCAAGACAATTCTTGTACTTAGCTGTAGCTTTAGGGCTCCTACAGTCCCTGAAACTAAAGAGAAACCGGACTTTATCAGCACTAGCTTTTTTCCCAGCCCTGTGGCTTTTGAAAGAATCCCCAGTAAAACAAGGTCATCAGCCTCTGCGGACTCCAACCATTGCCACAGTGCCAAGGTAGAGCAGCAGTACCTATTTCTAAGGTAACTGTAGGATACTCACCTCTTGGGTTGGATCTTTGTTTCATGGTGTAAGCCTTGCACAAACTAGCAGTAAATCTTGCTCTTCAACATCTTTACTCCCTTACGCTGATTTTGGTGATAGTCATCTTGGAATAACCCAGAAATCTTTTCCCATCCCTTAATCCCTTAATTTGACTTGGGTTTTTAAACCCATTTCCTTTTGCTCTTGTCTTGACCCAGCAGGCTTTAATCTTAATTTTAGAGGTCCTAGTTTTCCTCCTAGTCTCGTAGTCCAGCAATCACAGAAGCGGGGAGAAGGGGTTGACACACTAGGCACCATCTCCATCCCCAATGCTGTAGGACTTGCTGTACAAACTGGCAGAACACCTGGTTCTTCAGCCTTTTCTTACCAAAAGGAAGTGGTGTGTGGACCAGGTGTTACTGCTCAGCTCATAGCACTAGCCAGAAGCAAAGTCATGAACTCTTGTTTTCCCTAGGACAGAGGTTTTAGTGGTAAAGCGCAAGTCAAGATCAGGTGGGTTGCAGGTGCTCAGAGTATCTGGAAGCCCTGGCTGTGGTGTGGTTGTAGGCTAACCCACATGTTTAAGTCTTAGCTTGAACTGCAGCAAGTTTGGCAGGGGATGGTCAGATAAGGAGGAACATCTGAGAATTATTTCTTGGTGGCTTGTAGGCTCGGGTTAGAAATTCCACATGGTTTCAGGTTGGTTTCACTTCAGAGTGCTTTCTGTGGTACCAGGGAGCTGTTGGTATTTAAGAGTTACTTGTAACGTCTTTGTGCAGTTGATACCATACTTCAGTTGCGCTGGTGGTAACTGCTTTGGGTTCCCTGATTAGACAGGATTTTGAGGGCTGCCAGTCCTTTTAACAGTACTGCAAATAGATCTGGAATAGCAGATTGTTGGGGGTCTTTGAATTATTGCCAGATGTTGCACTTGTGGAAGGTTTTAGGAAGGGGAGTCTCATTAGGACTAGAAATGTCGTCTTGCAGAAATTCAAATAAGAGCCCAGGTTCTGCAGACAGGGATATGCCATGTCAGGCAGTTCAGGAGCACCCTCCTTCACCTGGCTCTCTCAACTAGTGGCCCGGGGATGGATCTTTGCAACTCTCAGTTTGTGTGCTGGACTTGGCATGTGGCCTGAGACCCAGGAGCTCTGGGACAGGAAGAAAAATAGCTGTTAGGATCCTGCAAGCGCTCTAAGTGTGTGGAAGGTGGTGCCAGTTGCTTGAAGCAGACCAAACCGCACATCTGCCTGTGTTAGCTTGAACTCCAGTAACTTTGGCAGAGGAGGATGAGTGGCAGGAAGAGGAGGCTGGGCAGGCAGAAAGAAAGGCTGGTGGGGAGGTGCCGTCCTCCCTCCGAGCTGTAGGGAAGCCTCCCGAGTCCCCATCTCTCCGATATGGACTGAGGAAAAGGGAAGCAGAACCCAGCGTGTCACGGGCAACGTGGACTGCAGTTCTTTCACATAGTTCCCAGTTGTGCCTAAACCACAAACGTTTTGGAGGGGAGATAAGAGGCTGGATGCAAAGAAAGGCAGTTTTGTTTTTCTGTTGTTTTAGAAATAAACATGTCGGTGAATGCTTGCACCAGTGTCTCTGTAAGATGGTTCATTACAGCTGCACTCCCTGTTCAGACTTGGAGGCGGGTAGGAACTTGTCCTGTTTTGGACAGATGGGTCATGTTTTAATTTTCTGTAGCTGTCAGATACCTCCCAAGATGACACTCCTCTAAAGCCTTAAAAAAAACAACAGCGCACCAAAACATATCTGCGTGGCAGAGGCTATTCTGGGAACTTCTAGCTGGCTTCTGCTCTGGAATCTGTTGGGTTTTGTGTTTGTTCAAGTAACTTGCTGTCTGGTCGATTGGCACAAGGGTATCAAGCAGTATGCAGTTGTACTTTGTTTAGCTGTGTAATGCAGAAATTGTTGTGCACTTCTAAAGTTGTGATTAGAAGTGAGCATAACCTTGGGCAGGTTTGCATTCCAGGCTGTCAGCTGAGTGCCCTCAGCTATTTTAGACTTGAGTGAAATGAGTGCCTCTACAAGAAAGTTTAGCTTATTTCTAGATAAAGTACAGCTGATGGGCATTTTTTACTCTAGATGAACCCTGCTCTTTCTCCTGCTACCTGCCCATTTTTGCAGTGGCTTCGGTGGAAATGGCAAAGGGCCTTGGACCTGTTCTTCTCGCAGCCAGCCAGGCTGGGATTCAGTTACCTTCTGCAGGGAGTGAGCAAGCGAGCTCGTCATTTGAAATTATTGCCTCTAAGAGTTATGATCCTTTGGTTTTGTAGGTCGTCTGGATCTTTTTCACTGCTTACTGACAATAGCTTTCAGCCCAACCTAGATCTATGAGATTTCAGTGTGAGTTTTTATTGCCTCCTGCAAAAATCTGATAGATGTGCTTTGTCATGAAACATTTTGCTGCTGAAGGCAGCAGGCCTGACTGTCTGTGTCAGACTCTGGGAAATGTGTGACCCTCTTTTTATTTTTATGGACATTCCAGTCATACCTAAAACATTTGATAAAGGTTTTTTTTTTCCTTGGGCTCTATTTTGCTGAGAACTTTTCTGTTCATATGCACTTCACCAGCAAATTGGTTTCTGCCGTGCTTCAGCCTTTCAACCAGCAGATCCTAGTGTTTTGTCCAACAGAGAAGGACTTACCAGGGCCTGTTGGCCTTGAACTTTGACTTGCAGAGTGAAGCCACGGTTAGATACTCAACCATGTCTCAACAATACGCATAAGATTTGCTTGAAAGCAAGTCAACATCTATGAGCAATGTGGGGGGGACGCTTATCTACAGATCTGTGTCAACAGTTCTCCTTTTGGCTGGATACTAGAAGGCCTAGGACAGCTAGTGCGGTCCAGTGGTGAGAGCTGTATCAGGGATAGCTTGGCTGTGCTACTGCAAACCCTGACTCTCCTGAGAGCAGCACAGAGATTTCAGTGACTGGGTCACTTTATCTGGCCTGGCCGCTTTCCAGTTTTCACATGTGATTGTCGTTAGTGAGTTTCTTACATGCCTTTACAGTCCAAGCCTGTGAGAAGTCAGTAGGAGTTTAGCTTTCCCTTTGCCTTCAGTGGGCAGGAATTGGACCCAGAAAGTGTACCTCCCTAATTATAGTGGGTAAAACACGGCCAGCCCCTGGAGTGCAGTTCATTTTTTGGTTTCTTTCCGAGTGTTGCAAAGCTTGCTGTGTATTTCAGTAGTGCTGTTAGGTCCTATCACTGGGCTGAATCTGGATAACGTCCTTTAGCTGGGATGTCGGGGTCACCCAGTGGTCTCTTGAAATCTAGATTATTTTATGTCTATTTTCTTCTGGGCTAGTCACTAAATGCATATATATCAGTTTTCTCCTCTGGCTGTCCTTCCCTCCTCCCTCAAGGATTCAATCTCTGATATATATTACACCCCAGAGAGTAAATGTTAAGAGGGATGCTAAATGTCTCAAAGCCTTTGGCCTCCTAGTGACCTTGCTGGAACAGTTAGGCTGGATGGGCTTCCTCCCTCTACCCCCCTTAAGTGCAGACAGAGTCGTTTGTCAGGAAAATGTTCTTTAAATGTCTTCTGGAGGCAAAGTGAGCATGCTAATGAGTTTTTAATGGTATTCTGCAGTGATGCTGCATGAAAGAGTGTCTCTTCCTCCTCCATTGTGGCCGTTGATTAAAACCACGCTTCCCAAAGCTTTAGTCTGGCTCTTGTCTGGAGGCACTCCTCCTCCCAGAGAGGAGTTGTTGTGCAGACAGGTAGCTGGTCCTCCAGCGTGTGCTTCAGACCACCTCGTTTTCCAGCTCTGCGGTTTTTCAGATAGCAGCTAGAAATCCCAGCACTCTTTTTCTAACTTCAGCGGGACTTCTCTCGGAGCTCTGCAGAATCCCTGGGTGGGCAGGAGGTGTGTTTGCCTATGTTGGTGAGGTAATGTGGAGGGATGAATTACTCTGATTTTTACTCACCTGTGAAGGAAGTACAGGACGTGTTCTTCTCTTCATCTCCGTCCTCGGGGAGGGAGGATGTTTACTTGCTGAGAATGTCCATGTGTAGAAATGAGGTCTAGCAGTAATTTGAGTCTTTGAGTGGTCTCACCACTCAGCCTGAGCTCCCCCAGCTGCGGCATGGGGCGCAGTACATGAAATCCTCAGTGAGTCCCTGTCTTCTCTTCCAGTTTGGGGTAAACAAGCAGGACAGACCAAGAGTGGGAGGCAGAAGAGAGGCATGTGGGAGGAGAAGTGGCTTGCCTCAGCAGCCAATTAGCTGTGCTTCCTGCTAGAAACAGTGGGCCAAATCTCTTTTCACTGAGCCTTTGCCAGGACTTATTCAGGTGAGCCAGGCAAGAAGACTTTCTTCCAGCTGTTTGCAATGCTTTATAGAAGGAGGAGGGACTTCTGTGTTGACCTGCACAGCGCAGGAGAAGGGGCCATGGGTGGGTTTAACCTGTACTATAAGCAAAGCAGGACACATAAGATCATGTGAACGTACCAGGGGAATTCATCTTACTGTAATCCTACAAGTTCCTGCAGATTCGTCTGACTACTGCCTCCGTAGCTGTTTCTCATCTTATCCCTCGCCTGACCTGCGAACTCTCGCATCGCTTGGCTGATCCACGTACAGCACCTCGGGGATATTGGTTTTGCACTGTGAAGCCAACAACCTGACAGATTTCCTTCCTTCCGCGGTGACCTTGTAGTTCCTGTGTACCTGGGCTCTGTAAGGCAGGATGTGTTATCTGTGTGTCGCTCTTCCCCGGGAACCTGCTCATCGGTAGGAGGAGAATGTAAATAACTAAAAAGTGATACTTTTAAAATTTATCTTTAAGGAAAGATCTCGTCCGTGTGGAGGCTACTGTGATTGAGAAGACGGAGTCATGGCCAAAAATTAACATGCGCTTTTGGAAGAGGCACAACTATCAAAAGAAGAAAAGTAAGACGAAAAGAATACAGAGCTTTCTTTCCTGATGTTTTGTTGCTGGATCCGGGAAGGGGAGGTATCATGACACAAGGGCAGCAGCCGGGGAAAGAGATTCATTCCCCATAACCCCAGGACCCCTCACGGCACAGCACCTCTTTCCCAGCCCACTGCCCCAGGTGTGTGCCACAGTATTCAGAGCACGGTGACTTAATATTCCCTTGGTCCAGCACCCTTTGTTAGATAGCCTTGCAATAGACCTTGCTGAAAAAAACAGTATCCTGGGCAGAAAAGCGATCTTGTTCTCTTTCCAAAGCCTTTAAATATTGGATATGTAATCACAAATAGTAGCAGGTCTTAACGGTATCCTGGGGCAGGCTTTTTGATTACCAAACGACTGCCCCTTCTCAGATATGGCCACGGGAGAGAAAAATTATGACCCTTTTTTTTATGGAATGGATGCTAAAACCTTGACCAGCCTGACACAGTCCCACGGGAGCTCTGCCTAGACCTCTTGTTCCTGCCATGCCAATGGTATGCAGCTGTCCTGCCAACGTGGCAGCATCTGCCAGCACACCCCCTCCTAGAAACCATCAGGCCTTGGCATGCCTTAGACTAACGTAGCTAAGCCAGCAGGAGCCTTCCGAAAGGTACGCAACAGTTTTGTGCTGTCATCTGATCTTTTTTTTTTTTTTCTCTTTTCCTTCTTTTTCAGTCATCATGAACCCACAGACTGTCCTTCGGATAAACACCATAGAAATTTTCCCCTGTTTGTCATGACTGATTGATCGGGTGTTGTGTGGCTTAGGTTTATTATTGCTTTAGGCAATTATGGAAATAAAACTGCCTTGTCATTGGAAAGTTCTGGACTTCTTGCTGTTGTCAGAAATGGAAATCTATATGTACTTTCTTTTTAAAAAAAAAAAAATGAAATATTTTTTGAAACTACTATTTCAGCCTTGATGGTGTTTATTTGTCAGGAGTTTTAAACAACCCAGGATCCATTGCTAGCTGTCAAGCTGTTTCATGCCAACTGGATCTACCTTTGCCTGCACGCCTCTTTAGGAATTCAGGCTCTGAGCTGCGTCTTAACAATACCTTGGGCTTCCCTGGTTGTGGAAGAAAAGGGCCATCCGCCTCCCCGGTCCCCGAGGTGAGGCTCTGAGCCTGGAAGGCGGAATCGATGTGTATAATTAGTCCGTTTAAAGAGCTCGTTGCTGTGCTTAGTTATTCGTGTCCTTGCAAGTTTCCCTGCCCTGGGACCGTGAGTGCGCTTAAGGCTAGCAGAGAGGCAGGCGCGTCTGGGTGAGCTGATTTGCCCTATGGAAACATTCATTGCTCTCCACAGACTCCGGTTACAGCGCTGTCAATAGGCGAGGTGTTTTTAAGAGTGCTAAGTGCAATTTTGCCCCCTGCCCCTTTTCCTCTCCTGACAAGAGCCCTGCTGCTCTGTTCATATACTTCCTGGCATTGTATGGCTTCAGGGAATATCCTGGGGTACCGTGTGGCCCACAGCAAACATGGGACTGAAGAGGGCAGTGAAGCAAGATGACTGCAGGATCCCAGATCTGCTCCCAGGTCATGTTAAGTGGTGAAAATCCTTCTTAGAGATTAGCAACAGGAGACGCAGCTGAGAAATTACTCTCTTAAAGGTAAGCCAAAGAGTCTATTGCATAGCAGTAAATTGTCTGTGTGTGTAATACCATCAAAATAACAGGTACCGGTGGCTCAGGAGTGATTTCATGCCTATTTCACAGACCTGGTGCTTGACGTTCTGAGTATATTTTCACGTCTAGATCTCAGTATTTTCTCTCCACTTTGTCTGCAAGTTGAGCACTGTCGCTTACTGAGCAGCATGTGGAAGGCCCGATTCAGCAGGCTTGTTCAGCCAAGGTTTGCATGTGTTTCTGGACTGTAATAACAACGAGGAAGAGTTTCCTAAAGCTTTCAGCAGGCTCTCAGGGTAGCTATCAGATTCCCTACAGCTACCATGAGAAGTGGTAAGTGGGCCCTGCTCACCTCGTCACTTCTCTAGGGAATACCTTGCTTCAAATGAGCCTGGAGGAAAGTCTGCATATGGGTGTCCTTATGCACCCACACTGTGACTCCTTCAGAGGACTGAGGTTGCCCACAACCCTGTACTGAAGGAAATGCTAGTTTTAAACATAACTATACCTGGGTCTTGTCCTGTCTTCCAAGTCTCCCAGGTCCATATAAACCTTCAGGAGATCGCTTTAGGTGCCATGAAACGCAGCCTGAGCCATCAAGCTTGCCCTTTATCTTGCCTGACTTCAGCTAGAGAAAGATCCAGGCATGCTTGGGTTAAGCTAGTTCTCTAGGCGCTGGAGAGAGATGGTCATCTGCAGAGGCTGACTCATCTCCTCCCCTTTAGGATCGTCTGGCAGGAACAGCCCTTGGGAGATGCTGTTCCTTCTCTACTGACTGTACAAGGAGGTTGGACACCTAGATTTTAAACAGCTAATGGTAATATGAAGGCAGGGACCTTTCTGCGACCACCTTTGACCGTTGCATCCTTGTTTCCAAGCTCCTACGCATGGAAGGCAGCGGGGGGACCTCTCCTCCAAAAACCATCTCCCACCTCTTCACCCCTCTCCCAGAGGTGGCTCCAGTTCTGCGCCGGGACCGCAGATCCCAGCAGAACTGGCGAGTCGCAGGATGTTGCGGGCTGGCATGAAGACTACCACAACGACTGCCTCCCGGGTACAGATTGTTCACAGTCCCCAGCGGAAGCAGCATTGCCAGCTGAAGCAGTTTTACTGGAAACCTCGCAGTCCCTCTGTGTTTCTTAAGGCGTGTGAGTGCCGGGGCTAAGAAACAGCAGGCATGTCTTGGCTTTAAGAGGATGTAGAGGGAATTTTCTGTCCTTCCCAGTTATGGAAAAACACCTGAAAATAACAAGAGAGACTTCAAGGCTCAGAAATATGGAAGGAAGAGCCCAGTGTTGATTCAAAAGGAAAAGCAAATGTCTTCAGTTGGTCTCTAAAACTGCTGTGTGTCCCCCAAAAGCCCTTGGGAAATGTAATGCTAATCCAAGTGAGATACTACATGAAATTAGGGTGGCTTTGCAGCATTTTGGGGGGAGAAAAATGCAGGAAGGGAAAATTCAACCAGTATCAGAAAGTCCTGGTTTTTGTTTTGAAAATTTTATAGTATGAAATATTCAGGTTTTATTGAAATGATGCATTCAGTATGAGGCAAAAGGGGATTATTTTTGACCTTTTCTTCAGGGGAATTTAAAGAAAAAGCTTTTTGCCCTTCCAAGTGGAAGCAGAAATCCCCAGTTCTTCTCTAGAGAGAAGTCGCAAGTCTCCATTTGGCTTCATGTTCTGGGGGGTGGCCGCTTGTGATCCTCTTTCTGGCTGTTGAATGTGGTTTGCCACACTTAAATAGTTTAAGAGCAGAAATTTCACAACAAAGCAGGCTTCCGCCCGCCCCCCCCAAGCACTGATTCATAGTGGAAATTTATCTGTTAGGACAAAACATCTTGTTGGACAGCACGTCAGATCAGGGTGGAATCTGAGAGGTGCTTTGCCCAGAGTCTCTAAAGATTAGGCATCCACGTGGGTTAGATGAGAACCAGGCCTGAGCTCCTGCCATCCAGCGCCTCTGGAGCAGAACTGCGGCGTTTGCCCCCCACAATCTTCCCTCGGTGCTGTTTGACTTTGTGTAAATAAGGCTTCGCTGCCTGGAGGGAGGCTCGAGAGCCGGAGCAGAGGGCATCTGTCTGCTCTGAGTCAGACCCGAATTCCAGCGTGTGCTCCCTGCCCGCTGGCCACAAAGCCGCCGGCTGTTCTCGTTTCTCTCTCGTGCTTTCGAAGAATGTCGTTAGGACTCCGCTTCATTGCCCGGCAGAAGGACAACAGGCTTTGCAACGCTGACATTTTTCCACAAGAAGGAAGCGTTGTTTTCTTGCCAGCCGGGCTGCCGAGAGGTTTGCTCGGAAAGAGTTGTCGGGAGGTGCCGTTCCTCCTCTGCCAGCTCCGCTTTGGCCTCGCGTCGCTCTCGCGTTCCCCCACTTTCAGCATGAATGCCTGGATGCAGCAGACCGGATTCCTGGCCCTGCTGTTCTCTGGATCCCCGATGGACCGTGCAGTTCCCTGAGGACGCCACTCGCTCCCCCCTTCTCTTACCTCTCTGGAGGAGCGAAGGGAGATGCTTAGCCAAGCCCTGATTAAGTGTGCACCGTGGCAGCAAACGGTACGTGCTGTTGCACAAGAGATCAAGGAACTGCTGGCCTGGCTGAATGTCAGCCCAGCCATGACCTCATCCGTTGCCCTTTTAAGAGCAATGGACCGTGGCACCTTAATTCATTTGTGGCTGCGGGTTTTTTTTCCTCCCCCTCAGATACAGATGCTTTCGAGAGTTGCATTGGGAGCGAGGTTTCCATCGTTAAAAGACTAATGCTGTTCTTCTTAACCCTCCAACAGGATGTGACGGTCACGACTGCTCGGATGCAGGGTCTGCAGCTTTGCGGTGCTTGGATTTGGGTTTCACATCCTGACAACAATAAGATTGTCATCGTGACTGAAGGGGAAACAGCCCATGCTGGTCATCCTATAGGATAGCTTTCTGTGGCCTGTCTCCAGAGCTTTGTCTGGACGAGTTTTAAATTACCTACATGATGGGGTTCCTCTTCCTTCCCTTGGCAAGTTATTCTGTGTTCTAAAATAAGCTTCGCCAGCAAAGACATTTCTCGCAGCGTGAAGGCTTCCCGTTGCGAGGATCCATTATTTGTGCAGCCTAATGAAGTGTGGTAGACGTGGTAAGCGTCAGCGTCCTTTATTCCTGACGGCCCGCTTCTGCGGGAAAACAAAACTGCATGAAACTCTCTCTTTGGGACCAACGGGCCAGCAAAGGGATTTAGCAACTTGGTTATGATACTTGGATCTGCTCAACATTCGTGTGCTCTGCTGTGTCACGAGCTGCAGGCGTTTATCCTGTTGAAGTGGCAAGGCAGCTTGAAAAGTTCTTAGGACATGTTGTTCGGGCCTCCGGGGTGGAAAGGAAATGCTGTTAATATGCCCCTTTGGTGTGTTCTTTTTTTCCCTGTCAGCTTTGCGAAGGCGTCTTTGAACTCTTACGTGGAGCCAGATTTATTTTCTCAGCATGGTCTGGACACGTTTTGGCTGTGCGTTGAAATACGCTTTGGTGGTTAGAAATCAGCAACAGACAGAATGTAACACCAGGAAACTGCATTGGTTTGATTTCTCTTGCACTAGAGGTTTTCTTGTCACTGTTGACCAAAAAAATAGCCCCTTCATTAAGAAGAGAAAGGGAACGCTTCAGCACTGGGTCTGGGCTGATACAAAGCCCTCAGGGAGAAGTCAGGCAGCGGCCAGCGAGCCTGGGTGTGAGCGAGCACTGGGGCTAGGTGCCTTTCATCTATTTTCTCTCTCCCTATTTATAGAACACGGGAGAAGTGATTGGGATCCATGTCCTTGCTCCTGCCGTGTCCCTGCCTGGTTGCTAATGCAGCATTCGCGCAGCTGAAGCGAAGTCAGGGTTTGATTTCGGTAGGAACGGAGCGAGTCTGCAAAGCTGCTGAGAAAAGAGAGGGCCCTGAAGTGTGAGAGCACTTTTTAATTGCATGCTGGCTTTGCTATAGCAACCAAAAATATGTTTATTGACAGGGCGGTGTGGCTTCAGTTATATTCTTGGAGAGCATTCCCTGATGGCCCTGTCCAACATTAACTCTCAAGAGGCGTGCTCGCAGCGGAGCTTGCCGCATACGGTATTGTCTCAATGGGAACGATGTTTGTACAGTCACTGAGTGACAATTAAATGTGGTATGTGAGTTGGAAACATGGGGTTTGAGCACTTCGGGTGGATGCTCAGGAGATGAGCTAAACGTTGTGGGATCAAAGCTTTGAAATACTTTGGCCATTTTTGAAAATGGGGTGCAGGCTCTGAAGTCAGCTTGAAATTGAGTTGGTTTCTGCATAGATCTTGTGGCATCCCACACCTTCAGATCATCTAATGGAGAGAAAAGGGACTGGCTTTTATTTTGTCTTCCTTTTCTAAATAAAAGCAAGCGTGTCACTTCTCTTTCTTTCAGAGGCAGCAAAGTTCAATTTTTTGGGGGATATCTCAAAATAGCCAGTGATCCAGTAGGGATTTAGTCTGGACCACAGTGTGGGACTCCCATGATCTGAGGTTATGACCTGAGGCGATTTGGTTCTTGGTCTGCTTTGGGACAACTTTTTTATTTCTTCTGGATTTTTGTTTGCAGGGACATGATTCATGGGTGCCTTTGGCCTCTTTCCCGGTGCAAACTCCACATCTTTAAAAAAAACTGCAAGTATGGAATAGCCTGACTACAAATATTTCAACAGAAAACAATATCTACTCCACCTACTTTCATCTGGCTCCGCCACAGGTGCTTTGTTACGCTGGAGGTGGCTTATTCAGCGATTGCAGACGATAAAGTTGTGTTTCCATTGTTGTTCAGCCGAAAGGTCCCCGGCAAACGTGGGACCGCATAGGCACCGGTGCTGAATGCATGTGTGGGAAGACACATGTGGCTTCCCACCATGCCAAGGAGATCTGTGCATGAGATGAGTAGGAGTTTCTCCGGGTAGTCCCCAGATGTGCTGTCAGGGATATAAACCCACCAGCTCCGGGGCCCAAGCCAACCTTTTCCTAAAGAAGTCAAGGATACGTTTTTCTGCGTCGTCTCTGAAGCAGTTGGTGTTGGATTGGAGGGTCACAGCAGTCCAATCCAGCCTGGTCATGGGAGATGGCACTGCAGACGTAGAGCTGTTTTCTCCCAGAGCGGTGCTCTCCGCTCCGCGTCTCGGCTGGAGGGTCTGCAGCAGTACGTGGTTATCTAGCGATCCCCAAGGCCAGCAATTCACGGGGCTGGAGGTGAGCATAAGACTGTGAATTGCAGCACTCTTTTATGTTTGTTGACTTAAATCAAGAATGAAAAAAGTTCTGGTCTAGGTCAGTCTATTCCTATCTCTGTTTCTGAGATAAGTGAAACGGCACAGTGTTTTGGAGGGAGAGAAGGAAGTTGGATGCAAGCTGGCCAGAGATGTTTCTCTTTCAAAGCGCTGCCGTGGACTATCTAAGCCTATCATCGCTCTGTTTGGCTGGATTTAAACACTTACCACTCAAAAGAATTTCATCTGTCCTGAAGGCTAAAGAAGTATAGGAGATCATCTTAATGGAAATACTGCCTCTCCCACGCCCCCTCTGCGGGCTCTGCTGCAAGAACAGCACTCCGTGTTTCAGTAACACTGCTACCTTGCAGAGCTGCTTTGGCGAGAGCTGCCCTTGGATGCGTGGGCAAGTGTCTAGGTATGCCGTCGTGTTCTCCAGCGAGAGCCTTTAGAGGTTTGGAGAAGGAGGCCAGTGAGGGTCAAAGGACAAAAGATCAGTTGTTGCCTAGGGCTCTGTTTCTTGAGCGTGATGGACTTTGCGTAAGGTCACCCCAGAGCTGAAAGATGCCTTCTCCGTGCTGAGAGCATCTGCCATGAATATCCTGTATGGTTTCTTCTGTGGAGGCTAAGGCTGAGCCTTCAGTCCTGCCTTCAGTCCGCTTCTGTGAAACCTCGTTGGGCTATATAATGTCTTTGAAATGCTTAACTGAGCCGTGGCTGATCAAAACTAACCAAAGAGGGGACCTGGATGGGCAAAGGAGGACGCTCATGGGCTAACTGTGAAGACCAGTCTAAAAGGCCTGTTGGAAGAGTCCCAAAGTCCAGCCTGGGATCTCATCACATTGTAGCAGGGCCATTTAGATTTTCTTTGAGGGTAGATCTTCTGTCTTTTTTCCTTGGCGTGGGAAGAAAAAGACAAGACAGCATCATTTTCTCTGGCATTGCTGAGAGGCCTCTCAGTGGAACAGCTCTGCAAGGGGAAAGTTGGGGGTTTGGGGTTTTTT
>VZTL01007093.1:0-19471 GCA_013400535.1 Scopus umbretta
ACAACTGAAACCAGGACAAGCTCCAACCTGTACCTTCACTGTGTCCAGCGGATAACCCACTGCTGTGCTTAGACCACCTGAAACAGAGAGTGTTGGAGACAGTTAACAGCGCACATTGCGACAGACCGTTTTCCCCCATCGTGGCAAGTCATTAGGGGAACAGCGGAAAAACTCAGCTTCAGAGCCCCGCGGTTCTTGGCACCAGACTTCTCTCAAGTTCCAGCAATGACATCTGAGCCAAGAATGACAGAGCAAAATGCGCAGATTTCTCTGCATGACCAAGGCACACTCAGAGGAGGAATCCGAGTGTCAGGGGAAACTTAGCGGGAGGAATAACACCATGGTGTGAGCTGGGATGGGGGAAAACACAGAAAGCACTGCTGCAAGGAAAGCTCTGTGCATGCTACCAGCTCTGTGGGCTCTGAGAAACCCTCTGAAAAGGAACTCGGCAGCAAGGTTGAAGGGATGACTTGTACATTACTGGACTGTTTCTGTTCCCCCTCTCAACTTAGGCGGTACAGCATTTTTGGACCGTGACCAAGGACCCTCATGTGAGGTGCAGAGCATCCCCACTCACGCAAGGAGTTTCTGGAGCAATTTTGGCTCTCCATGCTTGATTTGGAAATATTAAGTAACAAAAGCAGCAGTCACAAGGACATTAATAAAAGAGGCGTGGTCCTCAGGCATTACAGGTTCTTAGCAATCTGTCTTCCTTCTTGAAGGCAGGAGAGGTGCTGCTGCTGCCCCCCGCATGCCGGGGACTGGACACATCTTGGCTGCACTTTACAAAGCACATCTACAGCCCTGGGCGAGGAATTAGGGTCCACGGCACTATGCTGGACTAAGCCTCTCAAATGCATCTCCTGTGTGCAGCAAACACTGCTGCAAAAGCAGAGCAAGGAGCAAAAGCAAATGTTGCTTGGAGCCCTGGCAGGCCGGTGTGACACTGGGACTGGAGGGCGCGTGCAGGCGCAGCACAAGCGGCGGTGCTGCTCGGCGGTGAGACAACCCACCTCAGCTTGGGGCTCAGCAGGATTAAGGGGCAGCGAGGGATTAGCGCCTGGCATGCACAAAGCCAGCATGCTCAGCAGCACGACCCACACACCAGCTGACCATGACTCCCCACCTGCAGCAGTGATGGCATGTCCAGCATGCTGGGGGGTTGTCAATCCTCTATCGACAACGAGGGCCATTTCGAGACCTTAAAATAGCCACCAGAGTTGGAAACGCGTTAATCCTATGAGACAAAGTTACTGCCTTAATGACAGATAAGGAGAGCAAAAGAGCTCCAACATGAACTTTTCTTGGTTGCAGTAACAAATAGATCACCCACTGCCCCTGCCTTTACCTCCACTGCATTTCTCAGCTCTGATCTAAATGCATCTGTTGGCAGATACAACAGATGATAAAGGGTCTGACTAGCTAGCTTCCTCCCACTACATCAACTGCCATGTCGTCTGAGAGGAAATCAGGCTGGGGGACAATGGAGCTGTATTCATGTGAGTTATTTAGACAAAGATCAAGTTCATAAAAGTGCTGGATGAGTCCTTCAGGGAGCCACCAGTCACAGATACAGTGCACGTCTGGTGGCTCACAGGTTGGAAGCTGCCTCTCATTGAGTCCTTCTTCAAAAAAAAAAAAAAAAGAAGATACTTAAAAACCATTAGTTGCTGTGGGCATTTCACTACACATGTTCACCTGTGATTACACGGCTGCTTGGGACCTCTGGAAAGCTCTACCACATTTCGGAGGAAAGCAGCAGCTCCTGGTGTGAGTCACCGGGAGACAATCCTGAATTGCATTACTCAGAAGAAAACAACCAACAGCATTTTGCTTGAAGAAAAATGAGGTTTGTTCTGTAAAAGTCTCCATCAAATCTGCCACCAGATAAATAGCAATGAAGATGAAAAATGGGCCAAGAAGCCACCTTCTGTATTTCAAAATCAAAATGAGATCAAGTTGGAAGAGAGACAGTGAGGGGGAATACACAGGCAGAGTAATACGGCTCAAAGGAGCAATGCCTCTGATCCGAGCAGAGTGACAATGCACAAAGTCACCCGGGGCCACCCGTACTGTCCCAGATTCCCAGCCATCAGCCAGAGGCAGACTGCAAACATGGACTCGGCCAGCCAGGGAAGAGCAGCACATAAGTCAATGTCAGTGTGACTGGGCTGACCTCAGAGGTGGTCTCCTGGCCCAAGAACCCCTCCCAGATGGGAGGACTTGGCATCGCATCGGCTTCAGACTTCCTGAACCTTAGAGGCAGCGGATGCGGACTGACCAGATGCTGGCGGCGAGGGGCACAGTGTGCCTTGCGCACCTAAGCCCCAGCTTGCTCCACTGGCTCAGGAAGGTAGGAGCCTTGGCTTATGCACATCAGGTACCAAGGCTGTTTTGGGTCAATGTTCCACAAGAAGTATCCTCCTTTCTGGAGAAATTGCCCTGTTCACACAATAAGATACAGAGACAGCAGCAACATAGACAAAATAAAGCAGGTTTGCCCCAAGCCAGCCTGTTTCCCATTGCTTCTCTGTTCTAGGGGCTCAACTTGGTGCCAGCAAGGACCAAACATCTCCACTTGGGAGGAGACTATAAGGGTAAATTCTTCACTGTTTCTGCCAAAGTGGAGATGTGAACACCCCAAACCTCTGAATAACCACAGGCTGCCATGAACTGAGCTCCTTAAGAATCAAAGCACTCCAAGCAGTTAAGTTTTCAGAGCTGAGGAGCTAAGCCCAGTCCATCAAAGGCTGAGGAAGAAAGGCTCTGCACAGTGTCATACAATATAAATAGCCTGGGACAAAGATAGCATGACCCACATATGCCCTGTTTGCACAGCAGAATCAAACAAGGCCAGCAATGTATAGCATGCATACGGGAGAGGGATCCTGTGGGACTCCTGCTGTGTAACACTGCACTAGCTGTGGTGAAAATAAATGGCAAAACCAGGTGAATGATCTTTGCTGAGTTGTAGTGAGCCAGTTTTTATGCCTACTTTATCTGAAATGTTCTTGGGTATTGTGCAGAGGTTGCGGCATCCCATACGCACACATACAGTGCAGGGTCAAAACTCGATTTCTCACAGTCTCTTCACAAGTCAGGCCACTTGACCAAGCAATTCAAATAAGAAGGGATCCTGGCAGGGTGGTCACCGCAACGGCAATCAGCAGAGAGCAAGGGGCAGCTCTAAGGAGCCCACTGGGCTGCAACAGCTCCAAGCTGTTGGTAAACACCTGGCTGAGAGACCCAGGGAGAAGCAGGGATCGTGGTCCATGTGCTGGATGGGTAGACAGCAACTTCCAAAGACCTTTACTTTGCAAAGAGCTGGGAACATAAGAAGTGCCCCATATCCTAAACAAGCTGAACTCCATCCAGTAATGTGATCCTGGCAGTGGCCAGCAGGAGCTGCTTTAGCTGTAAGGACAATGAGACAGCACGTTCCCTCCGTAGGTGGGCTATTTTATCTACCCTTGGATTGCATCTAACTGGTGTGTAACCTTGCAGCAGGATGTAGAGAAGCCCGGGCACACTGCAGACCCTGCTGCTCTACCACCACTGGGTGAACCTCAGCTTCCCCTTCCCAAATCTTTGCACCTGGCACAAGGGTCAAGTCATCCCCTAGTTATCAATCGCCCTCATCAACAATACCTAGCCTCTGCCATGGCCCAGGCTGCTGCTGTAGCAGGGCTAGAAAAACTGCATGGGATCATAGGAAAATTCAAGTTGGAAAGAACCTCAGAAGGTATCTAGTCCAATCTCCTGCTCAGCTTTATTGGCCAGGAAGGACATCCTTATAGATGAGGTGCTTTTGAGGACATCCAGCCCCTTTTGGTGGTCGCTGAAAGTTTCCACAGTCACTAAGCATATTTCTCTCATGTTGTGTCCATCTGGAATCACAGCAGGTCACTGTTTCCTGAGCTGAAGATGCTGAGCTTTTTCCATGGCCACAGAAGAAATAGCTCAAAGGAGATGCACAATATTTGTGCAGGTGCCTGAGCTAGGCTGGGTCATTCCATGGGATTCAAAAGGGCAACATCTCTGCTGTTTTTCAGAGGTGCTGAAGCCATGCTTTGTCCCAAACACCCTGAAAACAGATCAAGGTCACAGGAATGTAATTTACTTAAACAGAAACTCTGTTGTTATCTGTGCTGCCTCTTGAGTTGTTTGATGCACTTCACCTGGGTTTGCAGACTCCTTGGGAATGCAAAAACTGCTTCAACTCTAACAAACATAAGCCATGAAATAAGCTCAGCACCAAAACCATCCCAGTTCTCAGAGGAAAGCTGTCCCACCCCTGGAAGCTGTTCCATGTCGGGGCAGGGACCATGGCCCTGAAGCCCTGCCCAGGTACCTTGCACATGTCTATGCGCAAGCTCCCAGCAGGGAACAGAATGACAGAAAACACTCCTGTCTGCCAGTGAAAAGTTGCGTTATCCCTCTTAGAAATACCCTGAGCTGGACACAGATGACAGGATGGAAAATATTGCTCTCAGACACCCTGAGGTCAGCAAAATGCATCAAATCAAGCAAAGACTTTTCCGGTCCCAGCTGGAACTCCCCAGCCTTCACCCTCCCAGGCTAAGCTTGTTTCCAGGGCACCCATGGGAGACACTTGCTGCATGGCCAGGTGGCACGCGATGCTGGTGCCTGGACAGAGGGGCACCACACAAACCACCTTGCTCGGGAGTGGGGGCAGAAGGCTGAGGAAAATGGCCACTTTGAAACTTTGTTTTCAACTCTCCACGTTCCCTTGCAAAAGAACTTTATCCTTAAGTGTCTCAGCTCCAACTGTGCCAAAAAAAGCAAAGGAGTCCAAGCATCAAACGCAATCGTCGCTGCCCCACCATTAACGTGAAGCCTCAGAGGAGTTTTGTGAATCCCTCCAGGATGGACATCCCCAGCACAGGGCTCCCATCTTCACTGGGTGCTCTGAAGTCAGCAAAGAAAGAGGAGGAGAAAGGCAAGCTGTTGTGGAGGGGTTGATTATATCCCACTCTCCCAGGAAGGATCCTTCCCGAGCACGGTCCCCCAGCACCCGGGAAGGCCAACACCCTGAGCAACAGGTACCTACGGGGCTGGATGCTGGTGAGGTGCCAAACCTCACCCCACTTGCACATTTTGGGTGACAAGCAATAAGGGGCTGAAGAGTAAAACTCAACATGGTCCTTCTCAGGAAATGCATGTCTGCACCGGGACCAAGGCTGCTTCTGGTGAAGGAAACTGCCAAACTTCAGCAGATCTCAAAGGGAGATCTGACATGCAGGCTTGGGCTGGGCATCTCAGCCATCTGGCAGGTCTACCTGGCCTTTCTGGCAGCGGTGACCCCAAGGCTCTTCTTTTGGTATTTGACACTCCACTAACTCTGACAATTTCAGAAAAGAACTAAGACCAGTGGCTACATTTTATTGTTTAAAACAAAGCTGTGTTTGAGCAGTACATGCTCTAAAAATGCCTAGAATTAAATCACACTTTTATCATTCTACTTTTTATACATATATATATATGTATAGCTAACCTACTTTCTCCCAGATCAAAGCCTGCTACATAGCAATGCCTGCACCGAAATTACCGTCACAGCTGCAAACACATCTTAACCTAAGATAACACAAAGGTCATTTATTCAGACCTTCTTCACTGCGAAAAGCTGTACCTCTACCCCTCCCGCCTCGCAAAGAGCATCCTCAGCCCTCCAGAGCCACGACCCCATCAGCCTGCCAGGACCCCAAGGCACCAGACACATGAAGTTTTGCTGTTGGGGCAAGACTCGCGAGTCTGTATCTGCACGCAACATATTCCACTTTGTCTCTTCCTATCAGAGTTTTGCCCTGACCCACTGCAATTACACGGGAGGAGATTGCAGGGTAATGACCTCAGCTGACCAAATTGCAGCGCTGCCTCTCCCATAGCTCTGTGAACCTGGTCTGATGACATTTTACATTTAATGAAGAAGAACACACTTTTAACAAGCAGCCCCCATCGAAAGACTCTCAGCTCTGCCATTGAGACCTGCCCATTAGCTGAACAAGAAGGAAACGCAGCAATCTGCTTTCATCAACAAGCACCACTTTATGTATTTACCTCCAATGGCCCCGGCAATGAAATCCATCCAGACTGAGTCTGCTGCCTTAATTACCCTGATTTAGTGTTAGGGAGGTAGAAGAAGGGAGGATACCGGTTTGGACTTTCCAGAGCACCGCAGGTCCTTCAGAGACAGAGTGATTTGCAATATGAATCACCTTCCCACTGTCTTCTCTTGCCTGTGGGGATTGTGAGCCTTGTGGATACTTGATGAATTTGTGCACTGGAGGCAGAGATGGGAAGCCTGGAGCTGTTGCAGGAACACAGTAAATAAGTAACCCCGTGAAGCCCTGCAACACTGCGCCAAAGCTGCTGTTCCCAGTGCCCTTCTGCTTAGAAAATCACAAGGGGTGGCGCGTTGCAGGGTAACGCTGGCTGTGAACAGGCCATTCCCTGTTGTACTTATTAACCCCAGAAGACAGCCTTGCATACTTGTTTGCCAGAGGACACTCTTGCCCTGTGCCGTGGAGATGCAGCACGGGTGGCTGCGTACGAGATGCCTCCTCCCCCCACCCCAGCCCACCTTTCCTCCTTCTGATGGAGCAGACCCCCTTCCCATCAAGCAAAATTCCTTGTGCCCTTCCCAAGGAATTTTCCTTTGCTTTCCTAACCCACACAACTGACTCTCAACCTCTACCCAGATCCCCACAGACTATTACTTGCTTATTGTGTATACATGCGGTGAAGCCCAGAAAGGAATCCAACCACATAAAAAGCGTTTGCTTCCCTTTCAGACTGCAGGGCAGTTTTCCCAGCCCCTGGAGGAGCTCTGCTTCTTCACTTCTTGCTCAGTCTCCCAACCCCCTTTCCAATGTCAGCTCCTTGCTGAGTTTAGCAGCGGAGCAGGAATCACTATTGCTGCTGCCCGTAATCCAGTGTTTTGTCCTGCAGGGGAGGTGGGAGATGGATTTTGCCAGGGTGCTCATCCAGCACCTAATTTTTTTTCCTAATTTACACCCAGCACAGGGTGGTGTTCTCAGCAGGGGCAAGAGAAAAGCACAGAGAGAGACCGGCTGGTCAAGAGGAACCAAGAGCTCAAGAAAATGCCATATTGCCTATTTTTGCACAACAGCCCCATACCAGAGGGCTGCCACATCTACACAGGAGAGGTTAAGTTTTGCCCAGAGTGAACCTGGAAACCAAAGTCCTGATGCAGTGAAGGGCTTGCCAAGCTGTGACCTGAATTCTACTCCTCTTGAGGAGGTTTACCCGGTTCAGAGCCAAGGCACACTGGCAGCAAAGGGAAAAGACAATTTCATGGCTGCTGCCCCCCCAGGTCGACTTCACAGAGGAGCTGAGGACTTTAGTCCCTGGTGCTGTCTCCTGCACATTTCACAAGAAATTTCTCACTGAAGTGCATATTTTGGATGGGCTGACGTGTCAGCGACATATAGCACAGCTCAGTGTGAGGGCTCAGAGTTTCTGGGAGCTGAAAATTAAAGGATTTTTAGCAACTTGCTTCCCATAATTTCTTACACGTCCTTCACTGAACGCTTTCTGCGCTGGAGAGAACAGTTTATTCCAGTGTAACATCCTGCAAGGACAGCAAAAACTTAAAACTGGAAGTAAAATATTATCTAAAGAGATAGCAATGTAGCTGCTAAAACACACTGGGTTATTCAGTAGCCCTTCCTTGTTACACCTGCTGACCGTACAGGAGTTATTAACAGTTCATCAACAGTCTGTATGTGCCAAGTGCGGGGAAAAGTGCTGTTTCCACTTCTCCCACCAGCCATTCCTGGCTGCTATCCTTGCAGGCCCCCTCCAGCACGGGACTGGGTGTGGGACCTGTTGCATCAGTGACACGTGGGGACAAAGACACGGTTCCCTGTGGAGAGGCAGCTTGGGAGACTACAGCCTCCTGGTTCCTGCAGGGACTGAGCAAGCTGCCAAACCACTCCAGCCCGCGCTGCAGCAGTCAACGCCGCCTTTGGGACCACTGCTTAGACGCCACTGTTTAATATTGCTTTTCTGAGAGTTGCTTCCAGGCAAAGTGAAGAAATTCATTATATTCGCAATATGAAAGTGTCACCATGCGTTCCCTCCCATCACATGGCCGGGGGTGTGGGGATTTTTCTACGTATTACAGTGACTGGTGCAATATCGGCAAGAAAATAGAGATTGGCTGGCATGTCACGCTGGCTGACTAAACTGGCATGACTAGTAAGTATTTCCCATGAAATGTCACAAGGCCAAGCAAAATTTCTACCTTCTTTAGCTGAGCTGAACAGCTCAAAGGGAATCTTCCTCATGACACCTTCTGAGAATGTAAAGAAAAAAAAAAAAAAAAACCAACCCAAAAAGATTTCCTTTCCAACAGAAAATTAACCCTTTTCTATTATTTTAACCTTCATTCACACCAATGCTTCTATCTATCAAAATGCTGGTTCCCTTTATATAACACAAAGCTCACTCCAGATTCAAGCATTTTGATGACCTTTTGATAATGGTTTCGGTCACTTCAATGAGATATAACAAGAGAAGTCACGTTTTCCACTTGACTAGAACTGGAATTTCTCTGCAAACAGAGGCCATTCAGAAGGCAACCATCTGAAAGAAGAGTATTTTGGGGCTTGAAACATTTCACCTTGTCCCATGAAGGTGTCACTGGGGGCAGCGAGCTCCGGAGGAATGCACGCACACAGCTACTTTGGGGGTATTTGCCTCAACGGGGGCTTAGCAGGGTAACACAAGCCCCAGGCAAACATAGTCACCGCTACTGTAGTCTCCAGTCTTTTGCTCCCGGTGTCTGGCCAGAACATAGAGGCAAATAGCATCCACTGTCTTGCTCATCAGCTGTGTGTGGCCCGCTCAGCCTGGCTGCCATGCGATGGCGGCAAGGGCAGAGCCTTCTGGAAGAGAAGCCCTGTGCAAGTGTTGAAATGTCGTGCACAAGCAAGTATGGAGGAAGGTGCAATTTGGCATGAAGGAAACCCTGTCTGAGAAATGAAACCTGTATTACTGCTTTTGCTGTTACTTACTGGCATGTCCCAGATGACCAACCCCCTGCTAGAGAGATCAATCCTCAAGGCAGCGATTCAGCCTCCCTTACCACAAGTCCTCCTAGAGGTGTAGAGTCCTTGAGGTCTCACTGTCCTTCACACCGTGCTGAAAGAGCTTCCCCTTTCATCCCCTCTTCCCCAGGTTTCAGAGAGCTATACCAGCTCTCAGATACCAGCCTCATTAGAAACGCTTACCAGAATCCAGCCCTCCAATGCCACAGGTCAACAGACACAGCCCAAAAATCCAGCCCAAAGACATCCTGAATTATCAGGAAGATCTTCAAGATCAAATACAAGTTGTTCTGTCACGCTTTGACACAATGTCCAAGGACTGACGGAGAGCACTGCTAGTCCAGCTTGTAAAGAAATGCCATGGTCCACATCTATGCAGGGATGAGCAAAAGTGCCTGTTCTCAACCCAGATGGTTTTCTCAAAGCATGCCCTAGGAAATGATACATGAAATACATGCTTTGGCCTCCACAAGGGACAGTACTCCACTAGAAATAGCTCACAAGTCCTTTCCTCCAGTAGCAAACTATTTAAGAGCAATTTGTTCAAAATGGGTGAACTTCACAGGGGATTTTGAGAAAGCAGAGCATGGACGGTGCTGTCAGATGAAAAGACAGATCTGACAATATGAAGCAATCTGCAGGAAATTACGAATCTAAGTGACAGAAAAGCAAGGAATGCCTCAATTTTGCACAGTGCATGATGGATGAAACGCTCCATTTACTTCACAGGAGGAGGCAGCTGCCTGCCCACCCAGGCAGAGACAGCTGCTCCAGGGCTAAAGCCGCAGAGGTGTTAGAGGACTGGTACAAGTGTATAGAGCAAAAGGAAAGGTGGAGAGGGAGACTTCAGGTAGGCAATCAATGTTAAGTAGCATCTTTTACGTGAGACATAAAAGCAGGGGCATCCCTTTACCCCTCTCCTTCCATAGGTCACTCCCAGGACATTACCAAATTCCATCCGTCCTGCAAAGCGAAAGAGAAGCCTGTCCTCTTTTGCCTCTGCAACCACCTGCTAGCTCGTCAAGCCAGATTTGCTGAGAAAATGTTCCTGCCTCATTTCCTGCCATAATATGCTGTATTTTCTATTCCCCTCACGCTACGCGATACCACACTCACATGCATATCCATTAATTCCCATCCAATTTATTTTGGAAAAATCCTTGACTGAAGGGACTGTTCAAGCAGCGTTACCCCACTATGTCACTGGGCTGTTGCACGCTGGGGAGCAGGAAAGAGTGATACCAGCAACGCTGAGTTGGCAGAGCCTGACACTTGGCTTGCGTGGTGGTGGGTGGAAAAGGGGGTGGAACCTCCTGGCTCCAGCTGTGTTACAGATTTCAAATCAAAGTGTCTCATTGTCCTTTATCTCAGGTACTAATGAAAAACCAATAATTCCAAGGACTCAAACATTCGCAGCAGGAATTTCACAGCAAAACAAACAAAACTGGTAAGGAAACCACTCTGAGCATTGGCAACCGCATCACTTTTAGCCGGGGGTAAGTGATCAGTGATTTCACCTCTGGAAAGCCAATATAAGGTTGTAATGTTTCTACACACATTTCCAAGGGAAGGGAAAATGCTAGATTTCCAAGGGCATTGAAGATGATTTCAGTCATTTAAGAAGTGGCACAGATATTCTGTGTGGCTTTGGGCACGTCACTCAATCTCCCTATACCTAATCTCTTCATCAGCACAACCGGTCTGCTGTATGTCCACTGCCATGAAGTCACTGCAAGGATTCGGGCACTTCTCAGAGAGCCACAAGTCTCTGTTCAGGATTAAATCCTGGGTAGAGGTGGAAGTAACAACATTAGCACCCACCCTACACAAAAAAAAAAAAAAAAAAAATTAAAAAAATTTAAAAAGAATGGCATTGCTCTCATGGTTCTTCTTAAGTGTTATATAATTCTCCCCCCCAACCCCTAATCTTTAGAATAAGAAAGAGGAAATGTGAGAGCGCACTACCTCAGCCAACTCCTGTAAAGGATTTTGTGCCAGCCAACTTTGCTAGCACTTTGGAAGAACTCCTGGCTGTGGTGGAGGGAGGGGATGTCAGGACTGTTATTGACTTTCCAATTGCACTTTGAGCCTCTTTCCAACCTCTTGCACATTTTCTGCACTTTAATGAACAGAACATGTAGTCAGTGACCTGGCAGCAGGCTTGGAGAACCGGGAGCGGAGGGAGGCACTCATCTTCCCCACCTCTTCTTCCCCACCAAGCAATAATGTACTCTTTATTTGTCATGATGATATTAATGTACAACCCTCATCCTTTTCAGCTGAGGTAGTTCAGGCGTTAGGCAGTAAAACATAGCTGCCGTGGTAGGAACAGTGACAAGCCCCAAATCCATTGATGATGCTGTTGCAGTATCAGTGCTCTCTCTCCAGTATCTTTTTTTCCAATATCCTCAAACTCTGTCTCCTTCAGATCTCTGCTGTACACGAGTGAAAAATGTATGCGATGCTACATCATTTTGACTAGCCAAAAGTCTTTCTTCCCTTTGGAACTGTCTGCTTTGATAGGATTTAGCAACCTCAGAGCTACTTGGAAATTTGGGAGAAAACTCAGCTCTAGAACTATAAAGCATTATTCTTTAGGGCTTTGATATCAGCTTCTAAAATCACATGGGAAAGATTGTTATAAAGATACTTAACTGGCAAACCTGGCACCAATGAGTTCAGAAAAGAGAACTTTTTTGAAATACCAGCATTATTATGAGCTTATGTTAAGACTGGATATATACAAAAGAATTTAAGATTTTTTTATCTTGCAGGAGTGGTAAACAAGTGAAATTTCACTGAATTAATTAATGCATTCAAGCAAAACCAAAGCATCTCCCTTAAAAATTCTTCTACAAAGCAAGTCTAATTCCAGGGAAGATCCCCATACTGTTGCGGCCAAAGAGCTACTGATACCCATGCTAGCTTGATCAATACTAATTCAGGGATCTCTGCTGTAAATCTTTGTAAGCAGCGTACACAGTCCTAGTAGAAAGGTAGACCCATTTCATCAGTAAACATTCAATTCTGTGCCTCCAACATTCACCTGATTTTTTCCATGGGCTCAAGCTGGAGAAAAATTTGAGGTCTAAGCCAGAAGTTTCCACAGCTTTTTCAGCAGCATCCCCAGCATGAGCAAAGAGTACCCAGACACCAGTACTAGCAGTACCAGTCTCTGAATATCACACAAAGCTCACAGCCTCACTTATCACTCTTGTCTTTTCCCTGGAGTTAGTTCAGGAGCTGTATGAGCGCCCATCTTGCAGAGTGACATGGGAAGTTTCTGCAAAGGCACATTAGTCATTCTGCCAAGGCTGTTCTTTCAGCTTCTAAGAAACGGGTGCCTTTTTGGTATGACTATTGTAACAAACAAACATACTCCACATGACAGCTGGAAGCCCACATATGACCCAGCAGGAAGACAGGCCAAGATATTAAAAATATGTCTGTACATAAACCTTAGTGGCATTGCCCCACAACATATTCCTGCCTTTTTTGGCTATCTCTTCTCATTCATTAGACTGGTGTGTCATACCGTGTGTCTACACTGTTGAATAACTTAGCATTTAGATTCAGCTGGAGGCCTGGTCTCCCAGTTGTTGACTTTGCACATGGATACAAATTGTGCCAGAGGATTTCAAGTACATGGTGTTGAAAGTATATTTGTATAGCTGTTGGCAGTGAAAAACCATTTGCCTCACCAAAATGTTCCTATAAGAACAGGGTGGCTTAAAAAGAGGCAGGTAGAGGAGGTTCTCTGCCTCCTGTTCCTCTAGAACAAATCAGTTTTACCAGTTTCCTTATCTATGAAATGGGCATAACTGCGCATTTTTACTTCACATCAACAGCCTGAGGCTTAGGTTATATTGTCTGTAAATCCAGACTGGAAAATGCTATAAAGATGCCAACTACCGAGTTTTTATCTGCCTTTTTGGAATGGTTTCCCAACAGATTTTGCTCACTGTCACAGTCACAAGTGTATTTGTTGAGTGACTGAGTAATATGCAGAGGGAGAGATGGGTAGAGCTGCTTGGCTGATAGATAGTTACTAATTCAGGTAACTGCACTCAGCGCCCATTCTCTTATCTCAGCATGCCTCTTTGTGATCTCTGGCATCTTAAAACTGTGCTGCCAAATAGCTTAGCAATTGGGTTCTGCTGGACACCTGCTTGCCATATAGCTGACTGCATGCACATGCAAAGCCTTCTGGTCTTCTCCAAGGGAGGCCAGAAGCAAAGAAACATGCTCCAGCTGCAGCAAACATAAGAGGATGTAGTCCTCGTATTTCAGATACTTTGGACTCAGCTCCTTCCCCAAACATACCTACAAAGTTATTGTGTCTTGGCGATCATAGTACCAGCACAGGGCAGAGAATAAAGATGGGACCTTTGAAGAGAGAAGTGACCCGGTAGGGGGGTGTGTTTGCATAGGTCTGCCCTCTCCAGCCTATTTGCTGACCGCTTAAAAAGAAACATGACAGAAGAGGAAAAGACTCAGCAGTTTAGCTAACAGAACTCAAAGTATATATGATCTTTGAAATTAAAGGTGATGCCAAGGAAAGGACTTTGGACTAATGCCTGTAGGCAGTTTTTCCCCATTTTTCAGTCTGTTCACTTCTCGTCTGCTTCCAGGGAAGCACCTGGGGGGTTGGCTAAGGACTTATATTTCAAACAGAGCACAAGACAACTGACTATAAACAAGGATGGATTCTTCCTCAGAGTGATCATAAAAGTGGTTGACTGTTTTAAGTGCAAGTTACACTTCTTTCTCTTGCCTTCTCCAACAAGCCAGTATATTTAAAACCAATAACCCAAATCAAATGCTCCTCCGCATACACAAGACACATGGAGCAGAGGCTGAGACAAAGAACAGAAGGTGCCTGTCAGAACTTGGCCACTTCTGCTTAAAATGATGAGTGTCAGGATTTCCAGAAGATATGTGTGCCCAGTAATAAAAATGTTTCCACTTCACCAGGGAAAAGCATGGAAAGTTGGAGCTGTACCAAACTTTTCAGGGCACTTTACAGTTTACAGCATGCTAAGCCACTCCCTTCCTGCAGCACCTCTCAGTCTCTGCCTCTCTCAAGCTCAGCACCTCAGATGTTAGCTTAGACAGTTGTTCGTCAGCCAGGCTTATGATTTCCTTTGGAACAGAAGGGGTCTCACATCCTGGGATCCTGACCAGGACATTTTGGGGGACCACAAAGCCCCTGCCCTTCAGCAGATCTATAAGCAGAGCAGCTCTGTTTCAACAGCACCTGACTCTTGTACAAACGCATCAGTTACATCTCATGCTTTGAAACACCAGTCTTATCAAGGGATTTTATCAGGCTGGGAAGTTTCAACATTTGATATACAGTACCTTTGAAGCCAGTGGGATAATAACGTCAGAGAATACCCTAAAGCCACCCAAGGTCATAAAGTTAATGGATAATAAAAGCATCTAGTCCCTTATGAATAATGCCTTAGCTGCTCTGTCTTCAAAGACAGCTGCATCCTGAGGATCTGGAATATCCTAATGACCTGACTCAATAACAAAACATTGAGTGGGGCAATGAGTACAACAACTGGGGCAATGAATACAACGGTGTTTAGGAAAACAAAGAAAATGGACTCAAATCCCCACAAAGGTACTCAGTGAGTTCACCTGGAGAAGAATCTTTTTCAGACACTGGGTGTTTCCACAGAGCAGCTCAGCTTCGAAGTTTTTCTTATGCACTTAACATTGTGTCCCAATATTTCTCTCATTTCACCATTTGGATTTAATTGTTGCTGCCTTTATATGGTTGGCCGTGCAGTGAAGCGCTAGCTGATCTTCAAGTCTAGTTTTGCTGGACTGCAGTCTCTGGAAAATGCAAAGTTTTCCTTGTAAGCAGTTTGCTAGAGTAAATGTAACGTTCACATGGCTGCATGCACATGGTCTAAATAAATGCCACCTAGGTTCACATCATAAACAGGGCACAGAAGGAAAGCTGCTGCCCCAAAGAGTCCTTGAAGAGTGATTCTGGGAGCCCAAGTAGGTGCTAGGAAGGAGAAGCTCAAAATCCAGTCCCAGCTCAAAATAAAAAGAGAAACTGATGCATTTTTTGGGGTGACATGACGGGTACCAAAGTTGTGATCATGCAGCAGTCCGTTACCTTAGAAGATAAGGAAAGGTCTGAGGGCAGAAGGCTGTAGGAAAGGAAACTCTCCTGCCAGGTAGTCCCAGAGCTGCCCAAGCCCCAGTGAAGCTCTGGGAAGCAAAGGGGAAACTCCCCCATCCACCACTCCCCACGTTCTAGTGGGACGTGTCTACTGGGACACAGCCAATTGTTGATGTCAAATTCACAAGCAAACAAAGATTTGGAAACACCTGTGTCAACAATGTGTATTTTATTGCATGCTATTGCCACCAGAATTTCTGCAAGTTTATCACAACTCCACTTTTCTGTTCTTCTCCTACTTCACTCTGCTTTTGCCCTTTCTCTTTGTGTTTCGTTTACCTGCAGTGTTAATTCTGCTCTGCTGCTTCTTTACTCTCCTCCTCATTCTCCCCTCCTCCAATTCCGTGTCCCAGGTTTCTGTTCAGGCTCACCTTCTCCCAGATCTTCCCTGGGTGCCATCAAGGGCAGCAGGTGGCTGACGGAGTCACCACTTGCCACGAGAATGAAGGGGAATCATCTCTCCTATCTCACCCCTCCTCAAAGCCTCTTCCACCTGAACTGCCACCATTCAGACCTAAAAGACAATGGGACAAAGGGAAAAGGGTCCTTGAAGGATGACATTAAGTTATAACTTCAACCTTTCCTCTCAGACATGTGGTAGTGCTGCTGCTGTACATACTGGTAGGTCCTCTGTGTTTCCCAAGCCGCCATCAGCTCTTTCTTTTCTGCTTTCTCCATCTGATGAGCCCATATTTCAGTATCCAGCAGGGAACATAAATGCTCCCAGAGAAAAAGAAAGCAGGGAAAGCACAAGCTCTCAGCTCTTCAGGGCATGCATCCTGGGCAGTTGTAAGTTATGTTTGGATCCGCCTCAGCAGAATAAAAGGAAAAGCAGTCACAGCTGAGATGAATCTATGGAGCCTGAAGGGCACAAGCCTGAGTCACGCTCTGAGCCAGAGGCATCACACATCAACAAAGCGGACGCAAGATCAGACATAGCTTTTGAACCACCTAGAAAAACAGCCTGAGTGAAGAGGAAAACCATTAATCTGGGTTTCCTTGAGTGTCAGGCTAGCTCTCCTCTCCAAAACTGTATCTGTACTGCACGTATAAGTCCCTGGATCAATAGGCAAGGTGTCTGGCCTAAGTAATGCTACCAAATTGTAAGGCCTATATGACTTCCTTCCCTTTATCACAAAGCTCCTATGGAAGCCACACACAAATATAAGCACCTATATTGACTCTCTGTCCCTCCCACATACAAGCTTAATAAACTCCTCTACATTCATACAACGTTGCCTCACAAGCGTAACTTGAACTGAAAACAAAACAAAACCCCAAGCAAGAAAAAATGAATAAAAGGGAAACTCCCCAGTGGGACCAAAGCCATGCTCATTCCTTAGTGAACCAACCCTTGAGATCTCAGGCTTTATACCAATGAGCCCTTGACCTTCTCTGTGCTAATTTATAAAGCACCACTCTGCCCCCTTTGAAGTACATGCCTGCTGCAGTGGGGTTCAGTAGCACTGAATAGAACATTCAGTAGCATTGAGTAAAGCTTATTAGGAACCGTTCAAGTATGTAGGAACAAGACAGGCCTTTGCAGATTGCAAGCAACCTGGGAGGGGCTGCACAAACATCGACAGCAAGATTAGAATTCAAGTGAACTTGACAAACTGGAAAAACAATCTGGAAAAAGCAATTTAGCATGGACAGCTAGGCATGAGTATGTAGAAAGAAACTGTAAGAGTACAGGATAGGGAACACGGTGATAGGGAACAGCTGATCTACTGAAAAGTGTCTGGGGCACATCATGCGTCACAGGCTGCCTATGTCATCAATACCACGTTATGTTACGTATTTGTATGTTATTTATTGCATGTTCTGTTCTGTTAGGAAAGGACTCTTGCCTGTATCTGGTCACATACTCAGAAATAAGAACAAGAGTGTTGTCTGCAAATACCCAAGGTAACATCCCATTAGTCACTCAGCCAAGGCCTTAGGGGTCAGTTCAAGGAACTTCAGATCAACTGAAGAAAGTGGAGGGATAAGAAGAATCAGCAATCAAAAGATAATAATATAATTCAGAGAAGAAAAGACTAAGAATTCAGATAACCTAAGAGGTGCCTGCAAAGAGAGAGGAAATAAATTGTTTTCCCTGTCCATTGTGGGTGAACATTAAATTTGCAGAGCACTTCTGGTGGAGAAGGCAACCTCTCTAAGGCAGATTGCCTGGGAGTGCAGAGGATTTGAAAAACAGATTAAAACCGCTTTGGCCAGGAATGTTGTAGGCCAGGCTGATCCTTCCAAGGCTTGTGTTAGAAGACAGATGCATATAACATCTGGACTTCCACCTGCAGAGCTGTGTGCAAGATCGCAGTTCCTCTTGCTCGTGCCAGAGTGGACAAGATTCCCAGAAAGTCACTGCCACATCTACTTGGAGAAAACGTTTAAGGAACAAGGGCTGATCAGGGCTTCCTGCCTGATTTCAAGGACCGGCTGCAGCTGTATGTGTTCAGCACGGTCTCAGGTCCCCGTTAGGATGTAGAACAGTGTGTAGTGCAGCAGGAGTGGGCAGCTCCCAAGCCATTGGTGCCGCGGCAAAGGGCAGGGCCAGCCTGCCTACCTGCTCTCTCATACCAACTGGTTCTCCCCGGGTGGGACAGGTATGTGCATCAGGGAATCCAAAGCATCCTGGAGACACCTGGGTGCCTCATGTGGTTTAACAGTGCCTAGAGATGAGAAGGAACCCAACTGGGTATTGGGTTGGAAGAAGACACAGGGAAGGTCAGGGATTCATCGGAAGCTTTGCGTTTCCATCTTATCTGCTTATTAATAGTAATGATGGTCCAAGAGCTGCTAAATCTGGGACAGGTTCTCAGGATTTGTTCTGTAGTAGTAGTAGCTTCAGACTTCCTTGGAAGCATCCTTGTCTTTATTCATTCATTTGCGTGTTTCCTTTGCACAGAAGGTAAAAGCTGGCTTCCTTTTTAGTATGTTATTCCAATGCAAGATTTTATTGGTTTTACACTGAGCTAGAAAATCACCTAGAAAAGCACTGCCATACCATGGAAAGCAGTTAAAAAAAAAAAATCCAGCTGCTTTTCTGTTCTGCTTCTGGAACTAACTCTCTAAAAGCTGACTTTTCAGGCCCTGAAGAGATCATGTTACTTTAAACAAAGCTCGAATAGGCTACTCACTGTTCTAGACCACTGGTATTCCCCTTTCTCAGATATTGCCTGCAGAAATAACAAGCAGCTTAAACAGGGCTCCCTTCTGAAACTGTCAGCAGCTTGAGTTTCCCATTTAAAGGCTCTGGAATAGGGGACTTTGAAACAAGGTACTGTTAGTAGAAAATGAGAGTTAATACAAAATGAGAAAAGCCTGCGAGGAGGGGAGAAGTGTCCTCTGCAGGGTGACGCACAGCAGCAACGTATTAGACTGAGATCCACTGCTCTGCCAAGTCCCATGGGCAGCAGGCTATGGGTTTCTGGCCTTGACCATCAGACGTAGTCTCATTCCCACGCTTGCAGCTGAGCCATGGGGGGCAGCACTTAGCAGAGAGCCCCCATCTGTCTGCGCAGCCCTTTCTTCTCCAGGGCAACAGTGGTGGGGGGATTCTGGTTATAGAATCACAGAATGGTTTGGGTTGGAAGGAGCCTTAAAGGTCATCTAGTCCAAGCCCCCTGCCACAGGCAGGGACACCTTCCACCAGACCAGGTTGCTCAAAGCCCCATCCAACCTGGCCTCGTACACTTCCAGGGATAGGGCATCCTCAACTTCTCTGGACAACCTGTTCCAGTGCCTCACCACCCTCACCATAAAAAAATTTCTTCCTTACACATAATCTAAATCTACCCTCTTCTAGTTTAAATGCGTTCTCCTTGTTCTGTCACTACAGGCCTTGGTAAAAAGTCTCTCTCCATCTTCATAAGACCCCTTTGCATATTGAAAGGCCACAATAAGGTCTCCCCGCAGCCTTCTTTTCTCCAGGCTGAACAAGCCCACCTCGCTCAGCCTTTCTTCACAGGAGAGGTGCTACGGGCATTCCACCCCTACTAAAAGGAGGCAGCCCCTCCAAAGCCCTCACCACATCACCTCCGCCCACTTTCCAACCACCAGCCCCTAGGGATGCCTCCCCATCCCGGACAATCTCCCCGAACCACCCAGGGCACCAGCTCTGGGGCTACTAATGCTCCGCAGGGCTACTGGTGGGCTTCCTGGGGGCTACTGATGC
>VZTL01007093.1:19948-38472 GCA_013400535.1 Scopus umbretta
TGTCGCGGGGTTAGCAGAGGGGCCCAGGGCCCCCCCCGCCCGCAAATATTTGCAAATATTTATAGCGGGGAAGCTTTACCGGGAAGAGGCGGCGGCGTACGCGTGTCTTGCTCTTCCCTGTGCATCTGCTTACGGCCTTCCTTCTTCTATTTTTAGCACTTGCTAAATTGCATGTGAGACTTATTCTCACATCTTTGCAGTGATTTGCATTTGCTGTTCTTGCCAGCCTGGCAAAGATTTCCCCCCGCCCCCAGCTTCTCTCTGACTTCATCCGAGTGACCCCTGCTTGCCAGGGATCCCGCATGGCCAGCTGGGCTACCGCTCTTTTCATGCTGACCACGGTGCACATGGCTATTTTTGTGACTTAGACTATCTTGCTGCTGTGCTGGCCTTGGACAACCTGGACCAGTCCACCCTAGAGTGGGCTTTGTACTTCTGCCACATCTTCTCGGGGAGAGAAAGTCTCTTGCCACAACTGTGAGAAGGTGCACCGAAGCACTCGTAGTTCTTGCTGTCGGTGGTCATAACCATTTATGACTGAACATCCCGTTTTGGTCACAGAAGTAGGGAGCTAGAGGGTTCCTTGCTTCAGCCAGTACTTGTGTTTTTCAGTGCAAAATGCATGTATTTACATTAGTGTAACTAATAGGCCTGCGTGTAACTTCTAAAAAGTCCTTTGATGCTAGAATAAAGCAAAGGCTTTTGGTAATACATGGTCCTTCTGCAGGTGCTACCGTCACATCTGGAAAGGCTCTGGGCAGAGAGCAGGGATTTTCTTCTGCCTTTAGAGAAGCTTCCAGGTTTGCTATGCCTCCGCAGAGCGGCACATCCATGAAGCATTTTGCTTCAGAGGAAATCTGCGATCTCTGCCCACTGGACTCGCCTTGGGCCGAGGCCAGGAATCACCGCTGAACCTCCTGTACGATGGGGCACGCTCTGCAGTCACACACCTGGACCCCCGCCCTGGGGCTCAGAAGCCCGCAGGAGCACCAAGGCACCTAGTACTGGCCTGAAGGACTGCACTGTAGAGCTCTCGCCTTCTGCCTTGACAGGATGCTCTTTAGCTGCCCGGAACACTGTGCGCTTACCCCTCAGGCTGGTGGTCGTGCTTGGGCTACTGTAGCCCCAGTCGCAGGAAGAAAACTATGAGTCATAACCACGGCATCTGTTTTGTTTCAGGAGCTGCCGGAGTGCTGGTAGGACACCCATTTGACACTGTTAAGGTGGGTTGATTATGAAATACCTTTGTCTCTAGGTAGAAAACTTGAAGTTTTTCCAAGGAGTGGGGGAGGAGGAGAAAAAAAAAAAAAATCCCCAGACATTGTAGGAGCGTAACTCTGTGGTGGAAAGCTTGGAGCAAGCTTCCTCAACCACTGTTTATAGATTTGTAGTCTCCAGCTCTTCAGAAGTGAAAAAAATTCTTCGTATCTATGATTCAACCCACTAATATGACAAACGTTGGCCTAAACTAGAAGTTCATCAGTGCAGTAACATCCTTGTATTTGAAAATGCGATCTTACATTTAACTTAATTTTGTTCTAAGCTTGCCACAGCTGTTCGTCACTAACTGCTAAAACTGCCTCTCCCTGCACTTGTAACTCAAACCTACTTTGTTACTAGGTTGAAAATGTGTGGTTTGTTTCCCCCTCAAGCTCTGCTACTTACTCCTCAAGCATTAATTTGTTACACTAGCCAAAGGGTGTAAGTGGATAAAAATCCACGGCATGAAGCTTGTCTGGGACCTTTTTTCTCCCTTGAATAAATATAAATTATATATTTTTATGGCTTTCCGAGTTAAAATGGATTTTCTGATAGTCGCTTAGCTGTATGTGTTATGCATACTAAGGGTAGCTAAGACCGGTTCAAAGATAAGATCTGAAATCTCCTGGAGGGCCCTTCAGCCAGGACTCCCAGTGGCCCAAGCCCATTTTTTGGAATGGGATGATAACTTAAGTCACTTCTTGGCAGCCTTATCCAAAGTCTCGCAGTGGAAGAATAAAAGAAGGATTGCCAATATATTCCCTGCTAAATTGATACACCAGATCATTTGACTGCACCAGACAGCATGCCACCCGCTAGAGCTATATTTGGAATACCTCTATCTTGCTGAATTTACACATGCAAAGGGCTGATAGCGTTACCGAGGTCATCACCGTATTCTGTGTTCTAGCACATGGTTAATTCAATACAGATTTTTCTAGCTAGTGGATATTAGTCCTTGCCAGTCAAGTGCAAGCTGCTGAAACAGTAAAAAAACTGCATGCATGTTTCTCAGAGTGCGGTAAATTTGACTGTTAAGCAATTGGGTTGAATTCTAGTGTACATATATTCAGGACTTGCGTGGGTTTTTACGGTGGTCCAGGGCCAGCTCTCTCTTTCTCTCACCCCCATCCTGCCGTTTTACACGCTTAACTTAAGGTGACGGGTCATTTCACTAAAGCCAGCAAAACTGCTAAAATTCTATGCTTAGACTAAAGTTAAGCATGTGTGTGGGGTTTTTTTGTTGTTGTCTTTTTTTGTTTTTGTTTTGTTTTTTGAAGTGGAACAGGTTCTAGTGCATGAAACTAAACAGTTAAGTGTCTGCAAAACTGGAGGTCCTGTGCTAGTTCCAGCAGATGCATTAATGCAAAATAGATGTGTTTGCTTTAGAAAAAAGCATCTCGCTTTACAACAGAGCGAATAGTTTGTTTCTGGATTACTTTAAATGTTTTATGAAATCCAGTGTGGCACACTATATTTTTCATACCCATTAGAAGGTATTATAAGCATTTATCTATTTTTTTAGTTAGAGAAAATACTAACATTTGTGTTATAAGCTGGCATAGTCACCACTGTATGTGGGAAAACTAACACTATAATCAGTCTTTGGAAAAAAAAAAAGACATTGCATAACTTGTGTACGTATGTGTGTTAAGAATTAACCCTTTTTATAATTCTGCAGTGTTTAAAGGGCTAGCTGGTAGTCACCTTAGACTGTAAGTTTTTAATATTTTTAACTGAACGATGGGAAAGCTGCTTAGATAAGCCAAATTTTTACTTCTACCTTGTCTTTTAAGCTTTTTTTTTTTTTTGGCCAGTGATCGTGTTTCACAAAGCGGGGTGGGGGATGGTGGGACACACAGGGAGAGATTAAGCTGGTGAAGTCACCCTGCAAAACCCACAACTGAGCTGATCTCAGAACTGGCAAATTCCTTATCCCTGGTTTGTTGATGTAATGTATAAAATTGCTTTTTTGCTTTTAACTGCCTTTACTTTCTGAGCTAGGGGCTGTCTTCATTAACAGCAAAAGTGTTACTTTGTTGTAGATGACAGATAAGCCTCATCACGGGAGAGTTACCTAGTAAGTATAGCCCAGGTGAACACTTCTGTTTCTCTCAGTCTTAATTTATTCCCAAATGTATTAGTTCAAATAAAGATCTAAAAGACTTATGAAGCTTTTTTTCCTTTTTAGTTTTAAACTGATGTGTCCCTCTTCTACGGCTATGGCATGGAGGGAGTGGGGTTTAAATATCCCTTTTTTTTTTCTTTTATGTAAAGTCTTATTCTGAACCTTCTTTCTGGTATGCATTTCTGGCTATACACAATTCCACATAGAGTGGCTCTAAAACTGAATCTTAGGCACACTGCTGTTGAGGTCTTACCTACTACATATTCTCAGAGGAGGCTTTTCTTGCTCAAACACTTCTAAATCACTTATTATGCACATTATTAAATATTTGGACTGTTTTGGGGGTGTGGTGGTTTGGATTTTTGCTTAGTCTTGAGTACCTTTATGCAAGTCTTTAGTGATGTGAAATTACAGTGTGTTACTGTTGGACCTAAAACCTTAGTAAGAGGGGTTTCAAATAAGAAGGAAGCAAGAATATTGTGCATTGAATAGAACTGAGGGTTAAACATTGCACGTGAGTCATCCTTCCTAGAGTTGTACACACTAAATAAGAGCTTGTTGAATATAGCATTAATATCCATAAACAAATAAAGCTTCATATACATTCGTTGCCTGACCTGGCAGTTTGCTAGTGTGTGTACCACTATGTGGCCATCACTGTGCTCAAATAAAAGAGCTGGTTTTCATTCCTAGACCTGGAACGTCAGTACTTAACTTTCTAAATATTTTCTCCCACAACAAGGCTTAGTTGGTCAATATTTCACAAATTATTTCAACCAAAAATAGCGGGAGCTGTATGCCACCAGGAAATTCAACCTATATACAGAATATGACTAATTCTAAACTACTAAAGACAAGTGTATAGAAAAGTCAGAGTAAGGAGGTTCCTAAGCTGCAATTCTCCCAAAGCCCATTCATGTGGAAGTCCCCTGACTTCACGCGCCGTGTTTGAAACAACAGCAATAAACTATAAGTGGAGTAAAACCTTCCTTTTGTGCAATTCTGACAGCTTGTTAAGATTTATGACTTTGCTTGTGGGTCTGTTTCTTGAGCAGTTTTAACAATCTGCCTGTCCCCTGAATGTCACTTTGAGTAACAAAGGATTTATTTTCTTTGAATCCTACCATAAGCCTACTTTTAACTCTAAGGAGTTTTACAACCCTGTTCCACCTTGGAAGGCCTGAGGTGATCTCAGCCTCCCACTACAGCTGGCATACACTAACAAGCATACTAAAAAGACACTGAAAACTAAAGCTTGAACTTAAAACTTAAACACAAAATGGCTTGTTGTAGTAATATAAAAAAAAAAAAACTGAAAATGTAAATAATTTACTTTTTGCCTCAAAGACAGCTAACCTGAATATAGAATTCCGTCAAACCATGTCCCCAGATCCTTTTCTAGACCCACATCATCTTACAGGTCTTTCATTGTTGTGGTGGTGTTTGTTATTACTTTAGGCAAACAATGATAAAAAGATTTTAAAGTCAAGAATCTTTCCTGCAGACATGATAATCTTTTCTTTTGTTCATAGTAAGAGTCTTAGAAGTATTTTTGCCCTGGAGTTGCAGCAGCAGCATTAAACAGTTGATAAGCATCTTTTCCGAGGAACATTGCAGCCCTCCACGCTGGAGATCAAAACCAAATTTCTAATTCCCCCAATCCAGTGAAACCAATTGCCTGACTTTATTGCAGTGTAGGGCTTTGCATGAACTAGGTAGCCTTGACACTTTAAGTGTGCTGAGGACAAATTAGCAGGAAAAAACAGAATTGGACTTTCCCATTAAAGGTTAAAAAACATCTAGAAAAAGGGCCTGTCTCCTCATGTCACCAGCTGCAGTAGCATCTGTCTGTCCAGCAGAACATACCCTTTCAGTTTTGGGAAAGTTAACTGATTACTAACATAAAGGTTTGAAACAGCCACACCCTCACAAATTGTTTGCGTTCAACAGGTTAAAAAAACAGACTAAAATTTAAAAGGATGAGTGGCTCTTTATTCCTTCCTTTATGCCAAATAAGACATCTTAAGAATCACTTCCCAGCTACCCTCTGAAAAAAATCAAATCTCAGTGAAGGGTCCCAAGTCTGGTATCCAGAAACACTGTGGGTGGTAGTGTTGAAAGTTTCCATCCTTTTAAAATTATCCTTATTTCATGCTTGACTTGTAAATACATTTTTATAAAATTCTGTCAGGTTTTTACAGATATTCCTTAGTGTAACCAGAAGTATTCTTGGCAGCTAAAGAGAGTACCTATTGTAGCCGGTACTGGAAAGCTTCAATCTGAAATTCGAGATAACAGTGTACCCTGCTGTACTTCCACATACTGTTTTTCTGATATTCACAAGAAGTTAATAATCCTCCTCCCTTCATGTTTTCACCCCCAAAATTAATTCAGAACACTTAGAGAATATTTTTAAATTATTTTGCCACATAGGGCATTCCAGTGTTCAGCCTGTGCTCTTGCATATACAAGATAGCAAATCTCCATATATGTACAAGACACTAGTTTACCAATTAGGCTGCTCTTGACACAAAAATCAGTATCTCGTACAACTTTTTACAGGTTCGTCTACAAGTTCAAAATGTAGAGAAACCTCTCTACCGTGGGACCTTCCATTGCTTTCAGTCCATCATAAAGCAAGAATCTGTAAGTACAAAATTAAGGCTTCGCATATTTTGCATCTTCATATAATTTGTATCAGAAGGGTGGGAAAGCTCTTAAAAAAAACCTTACAAATATTGAAGATCAAGAGATAAGCATACTCTGAACTTCACCTGACCATAGGGCAGATACTGTAGTACGAAATTTGCTGGAGACTTTGTGAAGATCACTAAGTCAGAAGTTGATATTTTGAAGTTAACTTTTAAAATAAGATAACGAGTTATTTGAATAGCAAATTTTCCAAGAATCCAAGCGATCTGAGCAATGAATGAAGAAATTGCTGAGTTTTCTTTTTTATGCTGAAGCTTTAAGACCATAACTGAAAGGGTAGCTTTAGGCTTTTAGCTACTTAAAAAATAAAGTATAGAATTTACCTAAAAACTTCTCTCTGCATGGACTAAGATTATTTTCTGGATGTGTTCAACTATATATTTGTAGTGCTAAAAATCTTTAGATGTTTGTGTCCTAGGCAGCGGTGAAATTAGTATTACAGAGCAAGATGGTACTGATCTCCTGGCCACTGTTAGAAAGTTAGGGCACAAGGCCGCGTTCTGCAGTTTCAGGAGGTTATCAACACCACTGTTAAACAGGGTTTTTTCTTCCTTTTTCCATTAGGCTTTTGGACTCTATAAAGGTATTGGGTCACCAATGATGGGACTTACCTTCATTAACGCACTCGTGTTCGGTGTACAAGGAAACACCCTTCGTGCTCTTGGAAAAGACACTCCTTTAAACCAGTTCCTTGCAGGGTCAGCAGCAGGGGCTATCCAGTGCATCATCTGCTGTCCCATGGAGTTAGCAAAGACAAGAATGCAGCTTCAAGGAACAGGTGAATACAAACTAAAAACAAAGAATTACAAAAATTCTCTGGATTGTTTGATCAAAATCTATCGAAAGGAGGGGCTAAGGGGTATCAACAGGGGCATGGTCTCTACGTTCATAAGAGAGACTCCAAGCTTTGGCTTTTACTTCCTGACCTATGACTGCATGACCAGGTATTTAGGCTGTGAAGCCGAAGACAGTTATGTTATTCCCAAACTACTGTTTTCTGGGGGGATGTCAGGAATTGTGTCCTGGCTCTCAACCTATCCCATGGATGTGATCAAATCCCGGCTTCAGGCTGATGGAGTCAGAGGCGTTACACAATACAACGGCATTTTGGACTGCATCCAAAAGAGTTACCATGAAGAAGGCTGGAAGGTGTTCACAAGAGGTCTTACTTCCACACTTCTCCGCGCTTTTCCTGTCAACGCAGCTACCTTTGCTACTGTCACTGTGTTCCTAATGTACATGAGGTCAGAAGACAACCTTCGTGAATGTGAACCAGGTCCAGTAATCCAGCAACCTTCCAGTTTGTGAACCTTATCTGTTTGTTCTCCTGACCTAAAGCCCAGCTGGTTGGGTTTTTTAAAATGTAAAAACTTGACCTGCACAAGGGGTGTAAAAGTATGCTATCCGTATAAAGAATTCCTAAATGTGTCAAATTAGGATTTCATCTCATTACTTGTATAAACAGCATATTGCCTTATTAAGGACTTCATATCTAGTAGTATCCAAGTAAGATGGGGACCTGCCTTTAGAAAGTACTGTACAGTTACTGTTGCGGCTCCAGAAGATCTGGAGGATGTTGTGGTACCAGAAATCAGGTTGTCTGCTACTCACGTTCTGAATGACTGAGTTGAGTCGAATGCAGAAACCTTTTCAGAAAAGAAATGCTCTTTTTGTATGTAACAGGGGTAAGTAAAGCCCTCTGTGGTGAAGTAGGGAGAGGAAATTAAAAGTTGGAGGCATTTTGCAGGCAACCCTGAACTGTTTAAGACGTGGACTAGCATTCAGCTAGCCATGCGTTTTTCTTTTCCTCTGCTTTCATATGTCAGTGGTTTTAGTAGCATCTTTGTTCATACTGGTTTGCTAACAAAAAAAAAAAAAAATTATTCCTAAACTACTCCCATATCATTCAGCATTGAATAAGTATCTTAAGCACAAAGTTAGCATCTGCACTCGTATGCGCTTACTTGTTCCTTTAAATCTCAAGGCTTGTAAGGATTTAGGGAAACTCAAATCTAGTAAGACTGACGTCACTTGCCTTCACCTCTATTTCTCGTTCGGTGGGTGCATGGATTGTATTGACTAGATTCAGCCCAAGTAGACTTCATTCTCTGAAGTTAATGCAACTTTGCGCCACTTCTCCCGACACATATCATAGCAGCCAGTGATGTACAGAAGTCAAAGTCCTTCCTGTGGTATTGCACAAAATGTTCGTGGGTGCAATGTTAGCTTAGCAGCTTGAAGTACTGTAGAAATACGTACATGTTTAGAACTGGAGGTTTCATACCCTTCCAGGAAATAGGGGTGTAAGTGTCCAAAATGGCTGGTGTTCAATACAGCTGCATTATGAATTTAAACAATACTTTTTTTATGTATTTAGTTACAGTGCTACTGGAAAGAAGACTGAAAAGGGGTTTGGAGAATTTTCTTATTACGTTAATCGGCTGTGATTTTTTTTTTCTTATTTTTTTTTTAATTAGCAGTCTGTTCAAGAGGGATTGCATTAGTCAAAGAGCTATAAATAGTTATTTAAGATTTGGAATAAGAACTACACATATTTAGCACAAATATCCAGGAGGAAGGAGTGGATGTGTGTGAGGAATGTTCCAAAATGTATCAAACTAGTTCAGTAAGTACAACTTGTTACACTTTTAGTTGGGACAAGTGCAATATGTGGTTAATTTATATGAATTTTCTAAAGAAACCTTATTTCATTGCATTTTGCACTGTAACAAAATATGCTGGAGAAACTTGTAAAACTGATATGTCTTTTTATACTTTGAAGGTATGTTGGATGTTTTAGTGCCTACTTGCACTGAGACACAAACTGAATGTTAAATCTGTCTACTAAGCTGCATATGCACAACTCACAGCAAAGACCATTTACACCTTTGTACAGTAGTCTGTAATTATTGTATATAAAACTGAGGGAATAAATTTTTTAAAAATTTTGACTTTGGTTCTTTCAAGTTCCTTATGTTTTACTCACATGCTTCCTTGTGCTAAATCTAGCTTGCAAGAGGGTGGAGTTTCTGGCTTTTGCCTGAAGAAACTTGTTCCCCAACTGCCTTCCATGCACCACCAGGAAGGACAGCGCCTTCCTCTGGCTTAGAGCATATCGGTTTGTTGAAGCGAAGAAGGAAAGTTGCCTGAGCACGCTTCTTCAAACCAATCTTTTCACCAATCTACCTCACTTAAAGACACTATAGGTACTAAGAGAACAATCCTGCTTTCAGAGCCAGAGAGCCGGCAGCACGCTCGGCCCCTTCATACTCTGCATTTATTTGGTTTAAGCAGTCTTGGTCAGCACCAAGGCTGTATGACTGCAGAGGACAAGTCTAGGGTCCCTGCAGAGTCACAGCAGAATCAAGTACCAGGTCCGCCAACAAACGGTTCACACCTGAATCAGAATAATGCTCGTCTCCAAGATGCACAAGTTTAGCAAAGAGCTTTGTAAGCTGTAGTTTTTTGGTTTTAGACAGCGCAACTAGTCCAAAGAGCATCAACATTCCAAATAAAAAGCCACGCAGGAAAAGCAGGACGATGCGTGTTACGACCTGTGAAAAAGACCTCTCCTTGCCGATGAGAGGTTATTTCAGGTACAGGCTCCACTAATTCGTCTTCTTACAGGGTAGATACACGTGACCAAAAGAAACCCTGTCAACATCAGTGTGCTAGACCAGAAAAGGGAAAGGCCACCACTTCGGCTAACCGTGACGGGGGGACAGTTCCAGTCAAGTACCTTGTGTTCTCTCCACAGGAGCGACGATGTTGAACTATGGCACAGAAACAAATACTTGGAATAAGCAAACAGTGTCTCCCTAAAAGACAGTAACATCAAAGCAGAAAGAGCAACACAATGTTTTACTTGCAGTATTTACTAAAACATTCTCCCCACAAATTCATCCATCTGGAACTTAAAAGAAATAATCAGCAGCAGACACTGGAGGTTACTTAACAAGCCTAAGAGGAGGGTAAAACCCAGCTTTCAACCTAGTCTGATGCCACTTGCTTGGAATCTGTGCAACTCCTAACTCTATTACATCAAGCTAGACAGTACCTTGATTTAATAGTTAGCCTTAGCCTTTTTAAACATGATTCAGTTTGTTCCTGCTAGATTCTTGATATGTCAGCTGACCTAGCCAAGTCAGACAGAACCGTACTGTGCCTCCCCAGATCCTCTTTCCCACAAGCATCATAAAGCATCACGATACTGGGCAGGAGATGCTCTATTAATACCCCAACAACTGAAGGGAATAAGAAGGTAAAAACTCACTGAAAGTAAAACTCACCTACTATCAAGTCCCTGTGCTCTACTCTTTCTTGTGACCCACCTGCTACTGGATGGGTCATACCAGAGTTACAGGTTGCAGCCACAAATACACTCAGTTAGGACAAGATGAAAAAAGCACCCAGGTACAACCCTTCCAAGTTTTGAAGAAGTTATTATAGTTAAACTACCAGGGTGAAATTCAGTTCATTTATCACATCTACAACCATAACATGATAGTATTCCTTTTTTTTTTTCTTGGTCAAGTCAAGCAAGACACTCAAGGGATGAAAACCTGTACATTGCAGGTGCAGGACAGGTAGCATACTGAAAAGTTACTAAGACATGAGGATAAAAAGATGACCTTGCAGAAGAGAGAGGTATTTGTTCCTAAAAGTTAAATATATTTACTATTATGCTGGAAAACAGGTGTTAACAGCTGTTAGACAGAATTTTGATCTGTGGATAGTTAAAGAACAAATTCAAGCCCAGAAGCATGCCCAACACCATTAGTTAGCAAAAGGTGCAACTAAACCCCTCTTCTGCCAGAAAAACAGCCAAAGAAAAATAGCAGCTTACCCAAGGCAACGTGCCTTATGAAACACCACGGCCGCATAGACAGATGAAGGATCTAAAGGACCATACAGCTCTGGGAGACACAGCAAGAGAGGAGGGAACCAGAGAACTTGCTGGGCCAACCCTAGTGGAGATAGGCTTTGAAATCACATGGAAGCAAACTGCCTCTTTCAACGTTCAGGAATTTATGTATGTTCATGGGCAGTGGGGGAGGAAAGCAGAGGAAAACAAACCATTTTCATAGAACCATAGAAACATTAAGGTTGGAAAAGACCTCTGAGATCATCTAGCCCAACCATCAATCCAACACAACTATGACTACTAAACCATGTCTCAAAGTGCCACATCTACACATTTTTTTAACACCTCCAGGGATGATGACTCCACCACCTCCCTGGGCAGCCTGTTCCAATGCCTTACCACTCTTTCAGTAAAGACATTTTTCCTAATATCCAACCTAAACCCCTCTGGCACAACTTGAGGCCATTACCCCTCATCCTATCACTAGTTACTTGGGAGAAGAGGCCAACACCCTCCTCACTACACCCTCCTTTCAGGAAGTTGTAGAGAGCGATAAGGTCTCCCCTCAGCCTCCTCCAGACTAAACAACCCCAGTTCCCTCAGCCACTCCTCATAAGACTTGTTCTCCAGACCCTTCACTACCTTCCTTGCCCTTCTCTGGACACACTCCAGCACCTCAATGTCCTTCTTGCAGTGAGAGGCCCAAAACCGAACACAGTGTTCAAGATGCGGCCTCACCAGGGCCGAGCACAGGGGCATGATCACTGCCCTACTCCTGCTGGCCACACTATCCCTGATACAAGCCAGGATGCTGTTGGCCTTCTTGGCCACCTGGGCACACTGCTGGCTCATATTCAGCCAGCCATCAACCAGCACCTCCAGTTCCTTTCCTGCCAGCCAGCTTGCCAGCCACTCATCCCCAAGCCTGTAGTGTTGCATGGGGTTGTTGTGACCCATTCTCTCAGTGCAACCGTTTTGCAATTTTTATACCAGTGTTGTCTTTGCTAATTACAAAAATGGTTATCACCAATAGAAAAAATATTAGTGACATAATATGCACAGTAATACATATGATATACAGTAAAAGCTTGTCTACTTACAGTTTATTATCAGTTTTAACTGATTTGACCTAGAATGTGATGTTAAGCTATACAGTTTCATGAATGAATAAATCAAAAGCACACAAGGAAAGGTCTGCAGTGAAAAATAACACCCTTATACATTGATACCATTGGAAAAAAGGCAAGTTCTAATGTCCACAAAACATTCTTCAGGCCTATAAAGCTTTACATCTAACAGTTAAATTGCTTCTTGGTATCATTCACTATTATTACTTACACTTTATTAGGACTGTTTTTTCTTACTGAAAGAAACCTTCTGTGTTTTTTACTAACAGTAAAATAGAGTTGTACCAGTTCAACCATATCCATGTGTCAATCAATAAAATACTAAAATCATAATGAAGCTTGACCTCATGGTCTGCACTGTTAGCTAAATACATCAAAATGGGAAGAATTGTTGCTAGATTAATTTGACTTGGCTGGACTAAAGTTGGTATGAAAGAAAATCAGTATTCTTTTTCTGGGACGCGATCTAATTCTCTTAAGCAGAGATTTATCCTAGGTCAGGTTTACTCAAGTGTTGCAATCACCCAGGCCACATACACTCTTCCTTGTGCACTGGAGTATTTTCACTTAAGGAAGAATCTACAACAGGTAATTTTCAAACAGGCTAGTAGCGACATTCAAACTTTGTGATTGCAATTAAAGAAGGTAAAAGTAAAAAAAACCTCTTTTACCCTTGATTTCCTCCAGGCAGATACCTACTTCCCTGCCAGTTCATAACTGGGAGACTACACACTTTCATTTCACACACTGGAAAAAAAATGGAGATGAAATGCCCTATCCCTAATCTAAGCAAGAAGAAAGAATATTAACCAAACCAAAACAAAAAAACAAACCACCAAAACAAAACCCAAAAGAACTCAACAAATGACACAAGAGGAAAGCCTGAAGACCTGCCATAGTATTATTCCTTACAATTAATTTCTGAACCATGAACATTTGTATGCTCTTTCAAGCTATGAGAGTCATTGGTTTCACTGGAGGTTCAGTCAAAGCACTGATTAAGATTAAAGACTGAAGGATTCCTTGTCCAAAGGCCAAATCTTCTGTTTTGAGAAAAAAAGAAATGTGTTGAATAATAAGTCAAAACATGAGCTTTATGAAGCCCCATGGGTGAGGCAGTCACAAACTTTGCAAGCCAAAATTGCAATTAGTGACATCAGCGTGGTCCTTGGCAGGCACCGTGCAGCTCTGAAGGATACCAGACTTTGAGCCCTTAAATCATCCCACAAACACTAACAAGACAGGGCTTTCTACACATTTGTCTTGCAACCGATTGCTGAGATCGTCTTTAGCAGTACATTAGGACATATCCTGCCACCAAGCTTTTTTGTGTATGGGTTTTCCACTGTTTAACAGAGTCCATCTTATGCCTCAGTCTTTTATCTGCTCTATAATTTCTCTCAAAAATATACCTGTTATTCACAAACAACACCCCTCTGAAATAGACCTTTACTGTAGGCCTGCTCCAGAGAGAAAACTAGTTTACTTGAGGTCTTTGATTCCCTGAAGAGCAGCAATGGAGGACTCTCTGATGCAACATCTGTCCTGCAGTCTCTGCAATGGCCTTGCAAACATTACGAGCAGCAACACACTGAAGTCAAGTCAAATGGCGAGGCGCTAACTGCCTCAGAGGAGCTTAGACTTCTTAGGAGGCCACTGCTGGAGTGAAGCACCGATGTTTTACATGTCTATCAGCTAACCAAAATAGCCATTTTCAGTTGAAAGCATATTCATTAACACTACATGTGATTAGATTTCCACATTTTGCTTTAAAGATATTTGATATTAATATTAGATGTATGGATCCCCTAAAAACGTATGATCCATGTCACACTCAAAAGTTTTTATTTAGTCTTTATTGTCATTGCTTTGCTGATGCTTTTTACAAATGCACAAGTACTCTTGAGAGTCTCAGAAATCAGCCCAGAGTTGTACTTACTCGTCTGCAGTGGTGTGTGGGAAACTTGCTCTTTGACACTGGCACATTCCAAGCCTCTCAAGGTCTACTGACCACCACAGGACACCCTACATGCACTTGACCTCACAGGGGCACCCTGACACTTTGCTATGCTGTCTGACTGGTCATGCCGTACAAACTGGTAATTCACTGCCATCTCCTGGCAAACTACTATTCAGGAGCATCTGTACAGACTGAAATAAAGCATTGACACAGATGCTACCTAGTATCAGCCCAATTAGAGAGAAATTACACTTAAACCTACAAGAACACTTAATACAAAAGCGGTGGGAACAGAAGCATCCAAAAGTCCTGCATGGACCTCACAGACTGTCCCTTTCCCTCCCTCCCAAAATTGACCAACACTTCTACAGAACTTCAGGCTTGCTTCTGAAGAGAGTTTCCAATTTACACAGGAACTCGCTGAGAATGGCAGCTCACAACAGGGATGTTATGTCCACACCTGCATACGCAACAGAAAAGTGTCCAACCAGCATCCCATCTTAAAGCTTTTCCATTAGAGAAATGTAACAGAAGACTTAAAAACCTGAAACTGGAGTTGTTTAAACAACAGTTGCTGTAAGTGATTTTATTCATTTGCCTACAGCAAAATGGTATTTTTCTACTACTTTAGGGGAAGCCAGGACCTGAAAAATTCACAAACACTTCTACAGAACGTGATGCGCTTTCTCCAAAAGGAAATTTAATATTCTCCAGACTACTTCCAGAGAAAGGAAGGGACTGAAAAAAATTCTAAGCACAACTGTCTCAATAATATAGGATGATCGTGAGTACACCTAAGCTTGCCTAAGCTGCTTTAACTTAGGCAGAGAGAATGAAACCAAGTAAGAGACCACTGATTAAATTACCTTATAAAATGAAGCTGGTAGCCATCCAGGTGGCATTTCAGCACTGCCATAAAGCCATCTTCACACTTTTAGCCTTTTGCAACTTCAAACTAGGTCAGTTCTTGATCAAAACAAATACTGAGTCTCCCCCATTCTTTTGCCCTGGGACTGCCAAACCAGGCTGATAAAAGAATCCTTTGCACTCTTCCCAAAGAAAGTGCTACTTTTTAACTATTCCATTTACACATCTATGAATAATTGGACTAGATCCAAGTCCAACTTTTATTTTTATTCCTGCCTGCAGTATTTACACCCAACACTCACGTTTTGAAATCCACCACAAACTCTGAAGTTTCTGAAGAACTTCCTATTTTTCCATAGCTTTAAGTAATACAGGAACATTAGTGTAGTTACCAAGAAGTCAAAGCTTAATGCTGACACAAACATTATTTACTTTCCCCATCTGCTCAAGCCACTGTAACACAGACTTATGAAAGGTGCCATACAGATGAAAACCTTCTTATTCTACTGTCATCATTATAGAACTGGGTCAACCAACACCAGTGACAGCTACCACTTGACTCATTAGACTGCCTAGGATGATTTGCCTAGGAGCCCTGACAAAAATACCAGATTTTCTCCATTTCTTCAAAGCAGTGAGGAACCACATTATCAAGTGGAAGCACCTTTTATTGCCACTGCCATTCCTCTTCATCTAGCACTTTGAAAGGATTAGCCTTCTTCAAACATTTTAAAGCCCAAATAATTTTGCCACTTCTGTCAACTATTGCTTCTTTTGCTTTTTACTTACTGTCGAATTAGCAGAGGGAAAGGATCTCCATGTGCCTTTAAAACTACATTACTGCTGACAAGCTATGTTAGAACATGTTTAGTATTTGACTTTGTTGATCGACAATTTGTGATCACTGTGGGAGGAAAAAAAAGGGTCAAATCGCAGCACCTCAATTCAACAGTAAACCTCTTCAAAAAGAGGATAACTAAAATCAGGTGCAAGTTCAGCTGAGGTCCTGGTAGAGAGGAAGGAGTTCTCAGTTCCGTTTCACTAAGAGTTTATTCCCTTAGCATTTCAGATCTGTACTTGGGCTCCTCGTACACCCTTCTCAAGAAAAACGATCTCCAGAAGTAATAGGTATTTAAGTTCAGTTTGTCCTGTAGTTGAAGCAGGACCTACTGCTACTGGCAGACACAGCTGTAAAAGTCTATAGTCAGTCCTCTTAAAAAATGGTCTGAGTCCAAAAGATACATAGCTACAGAATTTGTCTCCTTCCATTTCAACAGCAGGAGAACCAGATAAGGCAACATGAAACGTAAGATCAAATGAGCAGTAGAACAGGCATGATGCATAGGCACTTACATCTTCTGCCAACTTTAAAACTGCTGGCTACATTTCCCCCACCCCTCAAACTCTCCTCTCCTTACCTGAACTTACTCACAAATTGGTGGTATAATGCAGGAACTTGTCCATAGGAGGCTGGCAATGGCAGTTTCAAAGTCAATTCTGTTGCTATTCTCAAAGTCTGTAATTTCTTCACTGTAAATCCATAAGGAAAACTCTGGAATCAACTAAGCATGATGTTTTAAGAACACGATGTGCCAATTATACTTCAAAAGCTTAAATAACTTACAGAAGCTGCTCAATGCAAGTATTTATTCATACCCAATATGTAATTAACTAGTTACAAAGCAAGATCTTTCATGCTACTAAGTGTTGCTACTTACACTCAGGAGTGTATTGAATGCTACTCATTTGAGGCCTAGATGAAAGTTTTTCAGATCTCTCTCCACAATCAGATGCAATATAACTAGGGGCAATACAAGTTTCATATCCCAGTTAATCCTCAAACCAATATTTAACATAAATATTTTAGTCTCAAATGTATGTTCAAGGATGAAATCCTGACACCATCAAGGAAGCTCTTTGCCTTGCAATTCAATAAAAAGGGTACCACTTTATGACACAGGAAAGCAAGCTTCTGTGCAAGCCTAACACCATCACATACACCGTTTAAGAAAAAATGTAAGGTCAGTTAGAACTAGTCTGAACTGATTTTATTTCCTTCCAAAAAGAATAGACACTAATTTAACTGTATACAGAATTTAATTTAACTATAACTATACAAGTTTCAGTATATTGTCCTGTTCAAGAACTTATATATAAAAAAATACTGCCAAAATTCTAATGCATACTTTACAATTAAATGTCCCATCTTTTTTTCTACCCTAATAACCTCAGACTAGAGCTGCAGTGTTCAGGTTAACTTAGATACAGATGAAAATTCCCTTGCTCTTACGTGTAGTTTCATTGTTACCCATGTTTTTTCCACTACCACCAAAACTGGACTCAAAAGTAAGTTTTATGGCATTAGCAATGAAAAATTTGATGAATCTTGTAAGAACAGAATTCAGAAAAAAATTAACAATTTTACTATATTAAATTATGTCACATCCCTCTAAAAAAAAAACTTATGCACTTCTGTTTATTAATCTGTCACATTTTACTACAGTATCTGCAAATTTCTTACTCTGAACGCTTGAGCAAATGAGTAGTAACCACTTTTAGTTAGACCATCAAAACTCCATCAAGTTCTCTCAGAACTTTGTGCTCCTGTTTTGAAATGAAAGGTGTCCAACGAGGTTCCAAGAATTTCTATCATTACACTCAGTCAAACAAGTTAGCCAAAAGAAAAAGACAGTTTTCTTTTTTTTTTTTTTTCCTGGTATGACCACTCAAACCCTACCGCTCCCCCACTTTCTATTCTTACTGCATTTGAACCTCCAAGATTCCTTACTTTGACTAAACAAAGGTGCCCATTTAGTTATTTACTGTACTGTTTTACCTAGTTGCTGTCCAGGCATGCTGAAACCTCCCCACTACACTGCCAAGTCTCCAAAATCCACTGTTCTGGTTAATGGAAGTTTAGGTCACTCAAAAACGGGACAGCCACCAATTCTGTTTAGGTATACCACCTGATGTGGCATTATGCAATTTCATCGCAAATCATTGCAATTGAATGCAAAGTAAAGGAAACTTGAGTTTATTTAGCTTCCAATTTCTGGGAGGTCAAGAGGAACTAGGACTGCTCTGGACAACAAAAGAAAATAGACTGTGCTTACAGATCATTTTCTGCCATATTCTTTCTTTAGGACCACTGTTTTATTGTTGCCCTTTCTATTACATGGGATGTACATATTATCAGGTGTTAATAAAAAGTCAGTGCCTGTACAATACATTCTACAACTGAGCACCACTTTCCGTAACTGAACAGGCAAAGAAATTACACTGAACATCAGCATCTGGCAGTATTTCTCCAAAAAAAGTGACTAAAATGGGTTTAAATTGATTAACACTATTAAATCACATCTAATATTTGATACTACATGATTTCATTACAGCTATACGATACAATTATACAAAATGTGTTAACATCAAAGAATACAACCAAAATTAAGATAGCAAACAAAACCTATATAACTTTTTTTCTTTACAGGAAAATACTTTTGAAGTATGCATGTAACTGCCCATTCTTTTAAAGAAAATCTACCGCAAGCAAAGTTATCAACCTCCAGAAAAATCACACATAGCATTACTACGCATATCCCCAAAAAG